>PITA01006839.1:0-96537 GCA_004023965.1 Spilogale gracilis
TCTCCTTCTTCCTTCTCCTCCTCCTCCTCTTCTTTTTCCTCCTCCTCCTCCTCCCCTTCTTCTTCTTCTTCTTCTTCTTCTTCTTCTTCTTCTTCTTCTTCTTCTTCTTCTTCTTCTTCTTCTTTCTTGGAGAGAGTGAGAGAGAACACAAGCAGGGGGGGTGGCAAAGGGAGCAGGAGGCAGGGAGCCCGATGCAAGACTCCATCCCAGGATCCTGGGATCAGGACCTGAGCCGAAGGTAGATACTTAACTGACTGAGCCACTCAGGCCCTCACCAGTTTCCTTCTTCTTTTATATAGTTTGTTGTTGTTGTTGTTGTTGTTCCCCCCTAGAAAAGCTTGTACTTCTAAGGCTTTGTTTTGGAAGGTTTTTCATGGTTTTCAAACTTTCCTAGAAAGCTCTCAAGATCTCCATATAAATCACTGACATCAAAATTCAATACAATATTCCTTTAATTCTCTAGTGGGCCTAGTACTTTGGGAGTTTATTTCTCAGGGAGAGTCCAGCTCTGTCCCAGGGAGTCTGGTTTGTCTGCTGGTCTGGGTCGGGGGGCAGGTTAAGCCCCCCCCTTTTTTAAAGATTTTATTTATTTATTTGACAGAGAAATCACAAGCAGAGAGGCAGGCAGAGAGAGAGGAGGAAGCAGGCTCCCTGCTGAGCAGAGAGCCAGAGGCCTCGATCCCAGGACCCTGAGATCATGACCTGAGCCGAAGGCAGAGACTTTAACCCACTGAGCCACCCAGGCGCCCCGAGGTTAAACCCTTTTAACAGCCTTCCCTGAGGTTCTGGAACACAGATGGTCCCCAGGCCACATTTTGGGAAACAGGAGCCAATTTTGTTCACTTTGAACCTCTTATGGTCCCAGTACTGGGGGCCTAGGCTTACATCCACTGCTAACTGGAGTGTGGATTTTCAATCTGTATCTGTAGTTATTTGGGGGATAATATGATAGAAGCAGTAAGATACCCAACTAATGGGGAGCACACCAGTTTCTAGCTGTGTTCTCCCTGATCTTAGAGATCTGAGGTGTTCCTGGTGGGTAGTCAGCCATGTGCATACATTCAGGAAGCAGAAGGACCAGATCTTTTCCCCACTGTGCTTGGATAAAAACTGTGTTTGATCTGTGACTCCCCCTGCAAATGGCGAAGCTGCTGTCACTTCCTCTGCTGTGTTTGCCTCCGTCAGCCGGAGAGAGTGTTGTTGCTGGTTGTGCTGGGTTCTCTGGAATCCTTACTGCCAAGTGGACTCCGTTTTTACCTACTTTGAATTATAGGTTTTTTACTTCCTAAGTTTGTATTTGTGAAAAGGAATGCTAATGATAATAACAGGTTGAAATGGTGGAAGAAATAGTTATCCATCGCTCTTGGGCCTAGACTTTTAACCTGGAGGCATTTAGATTGATGCTTTTGACAGGGTCTAAGTCTTCATTTACTTTTTGCAGAGTAGAGTCTTTCCAAGAGAGTCATTTGATTTGGGGCTCACTTCCCCTTGTTCCCGCTGGCTGACGTACCGGGCCGACACACCACTGAGGTCAGGGTTAGCGTGGTTAGTTAGCCTCTCGTTCGCAGACTGCACAGTGGTCAGGTAAAAATGCGTTGCCATTCACAAAGAAAACAAACTGAGGAACGTGATTCATAACCATTCCTATTAAAAAAAAACAGCCCTCAAAACACACACTCTGGAGAGCTTTACGTCATCCTCTGTGATATCACGAGATGCATGAGAAGAGCTTTACATCATCCTCTGTGATATCACGAGATGCATGAAATTTGCACTTGGGACACCGTCGTCATCAGTGCCCTGACCTCTCCAGCTACCCAGACCCAGCTTGACAAGACTGTCTTCTGGTGTGTGCTGGCTGTAAGAATACCAGCATCGGGTTCAAAACTTCTTCATGCATGTCATTAAAGTTTATCTTTTTTTTTTCTCAGTGTGTTCTGAGGGACACTGGGTGTACGGAGAGATGTTAACAGGAAGATGCAAACAGGAACAAACTGATTTGCGAAACATTTGGTTATGGAAAATTAATCCATTTCATTACAGCAGATCTCACAGAGAATTCCATAAGTTGCCTGTTCCCAGTCTATTACCAATCTCCTGGGAGGACTGTGGAGGGTATAGTATTAAGTGTTTAGCTAATTTCTTTAGGCCCAGCTCCCTGAAGGGACCAGTCATCTGCTGAATTTATTCTGTTCTCATTTTACCCATTGAGGCAAGCAATTTATTCTTTTTCACAGCTGAGAACACTGAACTTTAGAGAGTGACACCCAAAGTTATCCCATTAGTGATCATTAGTGCTGCGAATGGTATCTATCACCCACAGCAAAAAGTTGAAATTCCAGCTTGTAGCATATGTAGAATTCAGAATATCTGACCATTGTGGATAACATGTCTCTTAACATAGGTAAATATTTTTTATTGTTCCTTGGTCCTCTGCTTATGCTTGTAGTATGATAAAGCCACTGGTAGTAATATGATCTAGCAACTTTTTGCCAAATCTTAAAAAATGCATTACAGGGGCGCCAAGGTGGCGCAGTCAGTTCAGCGTCTGCCTTTGGCTCGGGTCATGATCCCAGGGTCCTGCCGTCCAGCCCCATGGTGGGCTCCCTGCTCTGCCCAACGGGGAGGCTGCTTCTCCCTCTCCCTCTGCGCCTCCCCCCTCCAGCTTCCATATACTCTCTCACTTTCTCCCTCTCAAATAAATACATTAATGAAATCTTTTTTAAATGCATCACAGGTTAATGTTAATAATGTAACACGCAGTATAGAGGCCATTAGGGGAGGATGCCAAAACATTTGACCAAAGTCTTTTCACAATTATTTAACAGAAGAATGTTATCTTTCATTATTATATGCTGGCAGAGTTCTCTAGTGTAAGTGCCCCATTGTTCAGGCTAAAGATAATGTTAATTCCAAAGGACGCACTTCTTAGGTAATAAAACCAAGGACCTTGTACCTTCTATAGAAATGAAGGATAATGTTGGGCATTGTCGATCTTCATCATTAAAATGTTTGTGATGGAAACAAATAGAGTTCTGGGTAGATCACTGGGAAGGGGTCTAGTGATTTGGTCTAGCAATTTCCCAGGTACTTCTAAAGGGTTATTTTAAGAAGATTATGAGGCTGGATTCAACACTGCTCTGGTTGTGGTGCATTGATATTGCTGACTAATTATTGGAGGATCTAGTTATCTTCTCTTTATATGTTAGACGTCATACCAGCTGGTGTTTTGTTTTCACAGCTCAAATTAATAAAGCTCAAAAGTAATGTAAACTCCAGAACTGACCTCCTCATAATGCTAGTAAGTAATTTCCCTTTCATATGTCTCATATTTTTAATAATCAACAATACCAGCTATTTTGATGTACTGAAACATGCATAAAAATATTGTAGAAGAAAAGGAAAGTTCCATTTTATGGTTCTCTGTTTTACGTGTGTCTTACGTCTTCAAATGGAGCAGGGATTAAGATTTATAATTTTCTTCTAGCCCAAGAGTGACTAGAATAGCAAATGCCATCTTATATGTTCAGTTAATACTTGATGATGCATTATTTAGTTTTTATTATTTATTAGCAACATTTTTATCTACAGGATGTTCTTTCCTACCTCACAGAAATATTTGAGATGAAATAAAGTAATGCTGCAAATATGAGGACATTTAAAGCAGTGTCTCCTTATGATGTCCCTGTGTGACATTAGTCCTTTGAGAGAGAAGTGTTCTGTGGTCATCTGCATGGAATGGTGCTGCATAATAGAACTGTCCTCAAGCACACTTTAAAAGCTGTGAGTGAGCTTTGTTTATTTTCTACATTAAAGAAACCAGCTGCTAAGGTCTGAAAATTGTGTCCCTCCCTACCCCTCAGTTCATTGGTTGAGGTCCTGATTCCCAGTGTGATGGTAGTAAGGGGTGGAGCCTTTGAGAGGTGATGAGGTCAGGAGTGTGGAGCCCTTATGAAGGCGATTACAGCCCCTGTAACAGAAATCAGACAGCTTCCTTGCTCCTTCTGCCTCTTGAGGACACAGTGAGAGCAGGGCCCCCACCCAGCCAGACTGGCGCTTTCATCTTGGACTTCCAGCCTCCACGAATGTGGGAAATGAATGTCAGGGGTTTGTAAGTCATTCAGCCTGTGATATTCTGTTACTGCAGCCCCAGGGGGCTAAGATACTATCTGCTTAACACTGTGTTTCACAAACTTATTTGGGAATGGCAGAGCCCTACTTATCTGTCATAGGCAATAAGATCTCTTTGAATTAATGCTCAACAGAATAAGCTTTGGGAAATGCTGAGTTAAAATACATTATAAATCCAGGGGATTAGTGTTTATGGACATTTAACAGTGTTGAGTGCCTATTATATGCCAAATAATGTGCTAGCTGTTGGGATATAAATTGAGATAAGGTCTCTGCTATTACGGAGCCCACAGTCTTTTTTTAAATAGCTTTTTTTTATTGAAGTATAAGTAACATACACAATTATATTTATTTTTAACGGACCACATAGTGATCCCTCAGTTCTGTATATTACTCGGTGCTGTCCATGATAATGTAGTTATCATCTGTCACCAGACAACATTATTACAATATTATTGACTGTATTCCCTAGGCTGTACTTTTCTTCCTCTTGACTTATTTATTTCATAACTGGAAGTTTGTATTTCTTAACCTTTTTTATCCATTTCACCTATCCCTACCCATCCATCTCCCTGGTGGCAACCACCAGTTTGTTCTCTGTATTTATGAGTCTGGTGTTTTGTTTTGACTTATTTGTTTGTTTTTTTATATTCCATATTTTGGTGAAATTAATGTTTGTCTTTCTCTGTCGATTATTTCACTTAGTGTAATGCCCCTTAGTTCTGTCCACATTGTCACAAATGGCAAGATTGCATTCTTTTTTCTGGCTCGGTAATATTCCATTGTATAAATTTACCACATCTTCTTTATTTGTTGTTCTGTCAGTAGACACTTGGGCTGCTTCCATATCTTGGCTATTGTAAATGATGCTATAGCAAACTTAGATCTTTTCAAATTAGTGTTCTTATTTCCTTTGGGCAAATACCCAGCAGTGGAATTACTGGGCCATGTGGTATTTCTGTTTGTAATTTTTTTGAGGAACCGAGGAGCTCACAGTCTTATGGAGGAAACCAACAGATGAGGTATAATTACCATCTGCAGAACCCATGATTCCGCCACACACGTCCCCGTTCTGTTGGATACGGCAAGTGGCTGCTGAGCCTCACTCAGCCGCCAAGCGAGGTGCGTGCCCGTTATGGCCCACCCTGCCCTGCTCCCACCGGGCTCTCTGTTGCAGGGATCCACATTTCCCAGAAGCCTTGGCACTTGGCAGCTGCATCACTTCAGCCAATGGGAGGCCCTTTGGGAAGACAGGAAGAAGCCAGGGTCTCTCTCCCTCTCTAGCTCTTCCTTGAGCAGTATCTTTGGCAGCAGTTGTCTCTTTTCCTGGAATGCCCTACCTTCTGTGGCCCCAGCTTCCGTCAGGAAGCCACTATGGTGAACCTACCCCAGCCCAGTTCTTCCAGTCCTTGGTAATGCCATCTCTCCCAATATCACTCCAGTCGAGTGGAGTCACCTCTTTATCTCCTGTTTGGCTTTTTAGCTCTTCCGTCCTCCGCGTGACCAGTTTCGTGTGCCATATTAAATGGTCTGTGTTTGAAGTACCTGAGAGTGGTTTCTGCCTCCCTAATTGGACCCTTGCTAAAATACAATACATAATTCAAATTCCTACCTCCGGCAAGTGGATAGTCACGTCAAACTGTGACTTTGGGGATTTGTGGTGAATAGACAGAAATCACAGATGTTTAGTCGAGAATCGTCAGAGTCCATTGACTTGTGAACAAAATGCTGGAGGGGCAACACCGAGGGAATGGCCTTCTTTCTGGAGGGATCTGCAAAGGCTTCATAGCAAGGGTGCTACTTGAACTGGGTCTGGAGGGGGAGCAGAAGCCTCCCTGGGCCTTCAGGCAGGGGGAACACCAAGTTCGCAAAGCCAGTTGTGAAAAAGATCTAATGTGATTTAGGGAATGGCTCCATCCTATAAGGAATGGGGAAGGTATACTGTGACAGAGGGTAGGAGTGGAGGGGACAGACGGAGTCAGGTTGTGGAAATCCTTGTTTCTGTTCCATGGTGAGGATTCGGTGAGGACCCCATACTTAACTAGACTGAACTTTTGAGTGGTTATGGGTAGAATTGGCTTAGGAACTCTTATCATCTGTAGTCTGTAACCGTGAAGAGTATCATTGATTTGGGACCAAGACCAAGGAAAGGGAATGAGAAGCCTGTTAGCAGTCTTAGCCAGAGGTGGTGAGAGCCTCACTGAATACAGAGAAGAGTTAGAAGACATTTCTGAGGTAGAGGTAAACAGGTTTTGCGGTTCCCATTCTTAGATGAATAGATGAGTGAGTGAATGGATGTCTCAGTAGTTTTTATTTCTGTACTATAAAAAATGAGACATCTTCAGCACATTTTTTAAAGATTTATTTATTTATTTATTTATTTATTTTTACAGAAAGAGAGAGCTCACAAGTAGGCAGACAGACAGGCAGAGAGAGAGAGGAGGAAGCAGGCTCCCTCTGAGCAGAGAGCCCAATGTGGGCCTTGATCCCAGGACCCTGATATCATGACCTGAGCCGAAGGCAGAGGCTTTAACCTACTGAAGCCACCAGGTGCCCCAGAACATATAAAAAAGTAATAAATATTGTGGTTGCCTCCAAAGGTGGATATAATTTACTATAAAACCACACAATGTGGATATTTCTGCTTTAGGATGGTTTGCACGTTCATCTGTGAGTAAATGAGGGTTGCTGACCGTGCTCGGCACATTTAGGGGCTTTAAAGAGCATTTTGATGACAGCTAAAGTAACTGTCAGCATTATGAACTCTGCTAGCTTCTCACAAGCAGACATTTTCCTTTTCTGTCCCAAAAAGTGCGGAAAATAGCAAATGGGTAAATACATAAACAGTAAGTAGATGTAAGATTGATTTTATACATCTTACTTTCATAAAAATTGTTGACATTTTCAGTTATACTTTTATTTTACTTATAAAGAAATAAATGAATGTTACTGTCAACAGGCTTATAACAAAAATTGCTGTCATTACCTCTAGTAAATGAATCTTTCAGCTTGGAGACCTAATAGTTTACTGTCCTGGCTTAGCTAGTCATGTTACAGCTGCATATTAAAGCAGAGCAAGAAGGGAAATTAGGCATCTCTTGGTTATTACCCATGAGTTAATTTTCTCTCCATTCCCTGAATCAACTGCATCGAAGGCCATGAAACACGAAATGTAGTTTTGTCATTGGGGTGTAATTTATAATTCTCACATATTGATCATATTGAATTTTTGAATAAAAAAAGAAATAGCATTTAAGCTCCAAAATAGTTTAATTCTCTGATTAAATCTAATCTTCATCTTTAGAATGCTTCTTGGTATGAGTCACTGTATAAGCCACAGATCTCTACCTCTCCACTTGAGAGTTTCACTAAAACACATGCCCCTTGAGTTATCTTATGATGACGTTACCCAGATCGTCTGCTGAGCCATCCATGAACGTGCCTTCTATATGGGCAGCAGATCGCAGTCGATGATGGGATTAGGCACACACAGGGAACACCGGCTTCCCTGTGGGACCAGGACTTGCTAACTTAGTGTGGCTGCAAGGGCAAGGGTTCATAGTCAGACTAGGTATAGCTTTCCTCATTCCCGGCTCCCATTGGCTCCCCATAACAATCCAAGGTCCCCATATTATTTCTCCTTCCCTACTCTGTGGGCGCAGTTGTCTTGGATACAGACATAAGACTTTCCATGTTCTCTTCATGTCTAGAGGGACTTACAGTGGAGTCATTATTCTCTATGATGTGATGTAGGGTTAACATGTTATTTTTGTTACTGTTTGTTTTGTTTTTCCCATTTGGTGTTACATAGCTTAATTTAAACAGAAAATTATAATCCTTAGGTAAAGTCAATTCTTTGTCTCTATAGTCACTTCCAAGGAAGAATTATTTCTCCTGTAAGTATTCTGAGGAAGACTATCTGTTTTAGCCTCAAGGGAAGTTACGTGGTATTTGTGACGCTTAAAAGTGTCGACATAATGGATATGACAACATGAATAAATATTTACCAGATAGTGGTGCTTTTCTCACTCATTTATTTAATAAATGATTTTTAAGTGCTTGCTATGTGTCAGGCTCTGTTCTAGCTGGAGATAGAACATATGGTTCTTGTCTACCTAGAATTTTAGTAAGATGACAATCAAATACTCCCCATCCCCTAAAATGACTGTACAGCTACAAATGATAAACGTTAGGAAGAAAAGGTACATCATGGACAGTCATGATCTAGATGAGGGGCCAAGGAAGGCTTTCTGAAGGAGAGCAGGTTTGAGTTGAGACTTGAAACACGGAAGAGCAGGAGAGGGGAGCACCTCAGGGACTCAGGGACGAAGCCCAGGAAGTGAGCCTGCAGGTTGCCTCTGAGGCACTTGGCAGAAAGTACAGGGAGGGTGGGAGAAGGAGGCTGGAGAGGGAGGGGCTGGAAGGATTCCTGCTAAGAATCTGGTACTCAGGACACTGCTGAGATCCGAAGCCAAAGAAGAGATAAGATACTTGTGTGGGGAGATGCTGTTTACCCCCACGCTTGTTTATGTGAGAACTTTGCTCAGTTAAGGCAAGTTAAATTGAGATGTAGCTGGTTGGAAAGCTTCTGGATTCTTTTCACTCACACTAGTCCTTTTGAGGTAGAGGTAATCATCAGTATATTTTGAAAAGAGAAAAAAGTCATTGTGGAATTTCTCTGTGTATTGTGTGAATATACAGGTACAACCAATGTCTAGGTGTTTGGTTAAGGGACACAATGTTAAAATTGTACACCCTTCAAAGGAATGGAATGGACTAAAAAATGAGTGGAAAAAGGTACCAGTATACAATCACCTTTTTTTTTTTATGTTGCTACATCTATTATGTCTACACTTTTCCTTCATAGCCTTTGGTATACTCGGGATTCCTTAATCTTTACAATTATGTGTATAATGTCTTTTCTTGTTTTGTTTTTTAAGATTTTATTTATTTATTTATTTGACAGAGAGCAACATGGTGAGAGAAGGAGCACAGGCAGGGGGAGTGGGAGAAGCAAGCTTCCCACTGAGGAGAGAGCCCGATGCGGGGCTCGATCCTGGGACTCCAGTATCATGACCTGAGCGGAAGGCAGACGCTTAATGACTGAGCCACCCAGGTGCCCCTATCAGGTCTTCTTTAATTGTTGTAATACCCCAAGGGCTGGGGCCACCTCTGTTTGATTTATCACACTATCCCTAGAGCCTAGCAGAATGCCTGAGGGAAAATAGGCAATGAGAATTTTCTGTCTGCCTATTACTTAATATAATAGGATCTGTTTGGAAAGTTACTGTATATGTATTTTTAATCCAGTTCAACTTTGCAGCTATTGACCAAGTTCTTACTTTGCGGGATGGCATGGGTGCTAGGCCTGTGTTGGGTACTGACTTGACTTTGACAATATCTAATGTCAAGAGGCACAAGTTCTGATATGAGGAATTGCACCGACAAATATGACACCAATGCTGAGAGGATGCAGAGAGATGTTATTTGGTCAATATCCTCAAGATCTTGCAAGAAACACATGTAAAGCAGATGAGCTTCTGCAAGCCTTTGCTGACCTTGGCTACAGACCTTGAGTCTTTTCTCCTGAATCTTCATCACTGCCCATGGAAACAATTGAAAAGGGCCAAGCAGAGGTACAGTGGGTACTCTGAAATGTTTTGTTACTGACCCAATTCCTTTATAAAATGCTTTCCCATTTGTTGGGGGTCAACCTGGGTGGCCGCGTGATCACTGAATTGCGATCTTTTCCTGCCTTGTTTTATAGGATTGACTCTGCCCCGATTTCTTTGTTTCCCTACCCTCCACATCCCTCAGGAAGGTGAAGTCTCACCAGAGTACCCCCATCAGGCTAGGCCTCAGGGATCCGCACAGTGGGGCTCTGGACTCTAGGAAATAGAAGATGTAAAAGATAGGATAAAATGTCTCTAACATGTTTGGCAGCTCACTGGTTTGGGTGAGAATGACCTTCATTGGTGGCTCTCTGCTTTCATGCCTTAGTGCATCTTGGAACCAGACTGCCATTATGAAGAGTGGGGTGTCTGTAGGAGGCATGTTTTGTGAGGCAAGGTTATGAGTTAGTTATGGACAGAGTGCGGTTCAGGTTCTGGTGGGACTTCAAGGTGGAAGGTCAAGTGGGTAACTGTAGCGATCAGGGTTAAACATATGTAGGTTCATGAAAATATGTCTTTGCAAACCTTCGTATGAGAGAGTGCTACTTCACTTTACTTTTCGTAAGGCATGGCTTCAAATTCTGATGCTTCCTTTTGCCCTATGGCTGTCCTGGTTAGAAGGCGGGCTTCTAGCTCTGTCTAACTTAATCATCGATTCTAAATTGCCCCTTGGACAGTGCTGGCTGCTTGGCCACTGCTCTGCTGGTGGGATGACAGAGAAGTTTGAACTTGGTAGGGCTCGATTTATTTTTCTGGACAAAAAAGTCACAAGAAAAATCAAGGTAGGAAAAAAAAAATTATTCTACATGTTGTTCACTAACCCAAAGGTGACTTGGGGAAGGAAGAGTCTAGAAATGACCATGCAGTTAAAAAAAAGAGAGAGAGAGGTACAAAGGGTGAAGTGTGTGTGTGTGTGTGTGTGTGTGTGTGTGTGTGTGTGTGATGCATAAAGATGGCCTTCTATTTTGATTGCCTGGTGGAAGAAGTCAGTTCATTTGTCTCATCCACCCACTGGTGGCCATCCTGATTATAGGCTCCTGGTAGGTACCATTTAAAATTCAATTTGGCTGCCTGTGCCCTTGGTGCTCAGTAGGTTTCATTAAATTACACAGCAGCAAGCTCTCCTTCCCTGTGTGGGACCATTTTATGTACATTTGACTTTAGTGTAATTTCAGACAATTATGCTTTGTGTGGAGTGGTTTTACCGTAATCATCTCACCGTCCAGTTAGGCTGGTCTGGGACTCTGAATCTGATGAGATTTTAAGGCGGTAGAAAATATTGGATAAGGGAAATGTTTTTGTTTCTCTAGCCTTGCTCTGTTTAGCTTGTTAGGCTTGTAAATTGTGGCAGATTGTTTTTGTAGCATTACTTACAGCATAAGATTAGAATAATAACAGTTTTGCCCACATGGGATGCTTCAGAATTTTACATGCAGTCAGATCCTGGAAAGAACTGTGTCTGTGAGACTGGAAGTAAAATGAAACGTTAGTACTTTTTTCTTGTATTAGCAAATCTTCAAGTGCTGCCTTCTGTTCATGTGTTCACATTACTCTCCGGCCATGTGTTATGTGAAGCAAGTGAACACAGGATCTGGACGGATGGGGTTGAATTCCACTACTCATTAGCTTCGTGACCCGGGCGAGTGACTGTCTCTCAGCCCCTGTTCCTTCAGCTAAGACTGATAGTAACTCGAAAGACCTGGAGTTTGTGGAGTTTAAATATGCGTAAGTCACATAATATCATGATATAGTAGATGCTCAGTTACTGGTGGCTATTACTCATAGCTCATTTGACTTAAAATTTCCAACTTAACTTTAAGTTAAAAGGCTAATATGCTTCATTCATTACATATGTATTTATTGACTCCTGCTCTGTGCTAGGGAATATTCTAGCTATTGGGGATAAAGTAATGAGTAGAAGCAGATTAAGAAAGAACTATAATGAACTACAAAGTGAGAATGTTGGTATACTTCCATCTACCTTTAGTTGGTTCTTGTACCCTACTGCATTTCTCCAACCAAGTTTTGGACTAATCATCTTACCTACAGGTGACTTCTCATTCAGGATCTCGTAAACAGACTTTGTAACTGGCTGTAGTTGTCAGATTATTATTTGAAGTGAAATAGATATTTGTATAGGTATTCTCCACAACTGGACAAGTGGATTCCCTCCCTCCCTCCCTCCCTCCCTTCCTTTCTTCCTTCTTCTAAAGCATATGTCCCCGTATTGTGGATTTTCTCTGTCATGGTGATATTTTTTTCTATCATCTATAGCTCTGCGACTTTCTTCTATAACCCTCCATGTCTTCTCTGATAGACCTCCATGTATTTGTAACCTGATTACTACTGTCCATGTTTTCAGTTCTTTTGAATAACCACAGAGACCAACTGAAAGCAAAATTAATTCTTTAGAGTTCCAAGTCAACTAACGTCAACTACTTCTAATATGGCATTTTGTAATATGCAGACACTTTTGTACTGCAGCTTTTTTCTGGAAACTGTGATCACTACTATGGGAAACAAAAAAGTAAATATAATACAGGCCTGTGACCTCAAGGAGTTTATAAATTCATGGCTTTGGTCACTTGACTCTCCCTTGGAAAGATGTCATTAGTATTCCATGAACGGCAAGCTTTAGTACTGTGTCATATAGCTAGATCGTTATTTTATCTTCACACAATGAGCTTTGCCAGTAATGCTTGCAGGTGTGTGTTGAAGTGATGTTCTCTAAGATTAGAGTGCAATACAGGGGTTTTGGAGTTTTCACTTCTGATCCTCAGGGGAATTGAATTGAGCAAACTAAAAAAAATATCTCTGATGGTTGTATATATTTCCTTAAAAACTACCAAGTATGTTATAAGAGGAAGATGAAATGTATTTTGAAATTGAAGATAGAGATAGGGCAGAAGAATATGCCATAACATGGTTAATTACTTTGACATCAGAGGCTGAATCCTACAGAATGCCGAGAAATTTTATTGTCTTGAATATAGTATGAGAAAGTTAATGGTATATGTAACTATGTGTAACTGAAACACGCTACTACCACAGCCATGACCTCTGATGATCGCTCCACAAAGTCGTTGGCATTAAATATGGTTCTGATTCAGTGTCATGCTGTACCATCACATTATTTCAGATGACTCAGAGGACCTGTGGCCGCGGTGAATGTCTGTCATTCTGGGCTCCCTTCCTCCACACCTGCCTTCTTCCTATCCATGCTCAAATGGCCTCCACAGCAGTCCTTTTGGCTGTGATCCTGGGCCTTCCTTCCCTAAATACCTCGGTTGCTCCCTATAGCTTAAGGACCTTCTACGGTGTGTTCCCAGCTCCATTTATCACGTCACCGCTCACTGACATCCTTCCTGTGTGTCCACTTTGACCAAACTGGATTTGTTTCCTGTGCACTTTCTACGTAATCCCACTTTTGTACCTTTGCTGACATTGTTTCTTTCACCTTCTTTCCCCTTTTCCCCAGACCTAGAATCTCTGTCTTTCAAGGCCTGATTAGAATGTTGACTTCTTCATACAGCCTCTCTGGTTGGACAACTTGGAAGAATCTTGCCTTTCTTGAACTTCTTTGGAACTTATCTTTTTATTTATTTTTTTTTCCTCCTGGTGGAGCACTCTCTACCATGTATGATTACCAGCTCCCCCCCCCCCTCCAGTACCTGTCACCACTTTTACATTCATTTCACTGATGATTTGCTTAAAATCATTCTGGACAGTTCTAAATCTCGGTATTCATTTTGGGGTCTATGGCATGATTGACCCATGTTACACTGTTATTAATCCCCCCCCTTTCTTTTGGGTAAATCACTTCTTGTGTCCTGTACTGTCACACCTCATTACAAAAGACAGATGCTGTGGAATTTTCTGTTTTGGATGCCAATAGCCCTATGTCAAGAATAAAGATCTGTTTAAATGTAAATATTCCTGATTAGGTTAATTTCAAAGGATGATCTCGTGGGGCGCCTGGGTGGCTCCATCTGTTAAGTGTCTGATTCTTGATTTCAGCTTAGGTCTTGATCACAAGGCTGTGAGTTCAAGCCCCACATGGGGTCTGTTAAGAAAGGAAAGGGAAGGGAAGGGGAGGAGAGGGAGAGGGAGGGGAGGGGAGGAAAGGAGGAGAGGAGAGGGGAGGGAAGGGGACAGGAAAGGGAAGGAAAAAAGGAAGGAAAAAGGGAAGGAAAGGAAAGAAGGAAGGAGAAAGGAAAGGAAAGAAGGAAGGAAGGAAGAAGGAAGAAAGAAAAGAAAAGAAAGAAGGAAAGATAGATGGTCTTGTTTTACCTGTTTCTGTGTTAGTTACATTCAAGCCAGCAGACATCGCTGAAAGAGCCAGCAATAGAAAATGTTACTGGGAGATAGCCCACAGCTGTGACTCCATGTTGACATGTTGATTTAGGCATTTTTTGCTAGGAATCTTATATAGGATGCTTGTGTTCTGCCCTCCATGATGACTAATTCAGTCATTTACTTTAGATAAAAACTAACTTGTTTGTTCTTCTCCTGAAAAGGAAAAAGAGAAACTGTCCATGATATGGGTTGGGACACACTGCCAGTGTGTATTTTAAAGGTGGTAAATGTAGGACTAAGAAACGTTCTCTTTATTGCAGTCTCTGTTGATGGAGAGCATGTCTTATCTTACAGGCCCCCAGGACATTCTGTCTTCTGTGTTGATGAACATATGTACTTTAAAACATCAGCAAATGCCACTGTCCATATTGGGATTGTTTGAAGGAACATAAGCCATCAATTAATGTAGATAATGCGGTATTCCTTGGGGCTGCCCCGCCAGTCGGGTAGATGGTCACGATATTTCTAATGGGACAGTAGCTCTTGGGAGGCTGCGGGACTTGGCTCTTTGGAGACAAGCAGAACACTTGAGTGTGTGTGTGCCCATTAGATTCTTTCCTTGCACTTGTATCTGGAAGTACTTTGTGTTCCTTTCTGAAATGCTAACTTTTCAAATGTGTAAATTGATTTCCTGTGACTGTGAGCGACAGTTGGCCTGCTCGTGTTACTGGGTTCCACTTGGAGAGGCCACACTTGGCACACAGTGTGTAGCCTGGAAGGGAGAAGGAGAAGACGCTTCAGAAAACTAAGAGGAGCAGCGAAGTTGGGTATATTCAATTCAGCTTCGGATTGGATCCTTTTGAACTGCCATGTGGAATTTTTGTTCAAGTTTTAAATGTCAGTTTAGCATTGAAATTTTTTTTCTTATTGCAATGTTATTCTTTGGCACACTTCTGGTTTTTTTTTTTTTTCTTTTTCCTGTTAACTCTATGGGGATAATGACTATAACTGTCTTATTAGAGTTTCTCACATCATTAGCATATAGTATGTCCCAGCAAATAGCCACTGAAGGGATGAACTTTGTTCTGTTACTAGGGAGGGAAGGACATAATAGTGTTCACACCTTTCATGCAGGACTGGTGATATAATTTACAGGGTCCGGTGCAAAAGGAGAACACAGGGCCCCTTGTTCAGAAGTTATTAGGGATTTCGAGATGGCGGTAGCAGAGCCCTGAGACCAGGTGTGGCCCATGCAGTTCCACAGGCTGCGCACCATGAAACTGCCTGACTCTAATGCAGAGAGGAGTCAGAGGTTTGAAGTCCCATCTTTCTTGTTTTTGCCAATGAATTAAACATATTTTATCCTCTCATAATGGAATAGGAAAAACAAGTGCCTAATACTAGTATCTGTCACAGCACAAATTTGAACTAATTCTTAATCCACCATCTTTGAAGTCAGCCCCCGCCAGCGTTCTTAGGGTAAAATTGAAAGCAGCAAATTCCACCAACCTGAGCAATCTATTCTCATCCACGGCACTAGGATTTTATTGACTTCAACTGTGTTGCACTAGTAAATCATTCTGACCCAAATCGAGTCTGTATGCACTCTGGTAAAATGATTATAAATTAGAACAGTGAAAAATGAGCTTATTTCCTCTGTAGCTTTGGAGACAGAGGGACAAGTTCAAAATAGGATTGCCAAGGAGTCACTCATCCCCGGAAGAGGTAAGGGAAACCTTTACGTTTAAAAAATCCCCCCCGGGTAGGTTTAGTTTACAAGCGAAATTGGATTGTAATAAAGCAAAGGAAGAAGCCTCTCCTCCAGGCCTACTTGTACAGGACATAAACCTGAATGGAAAGTAAATGCTGGCCCGTCTGTGGTCTCTGCAGATGGACAAGTAGATTGTGATTTCTAATCAGATTTGTCAGCACAGATTATCCTTCAGCTGCTAAAAACACATGTGAATATCAGGAGCTGCCTATGGTCTGCACCGGGCTGTCCTATGGCGAGAAGGGAGCCACCGGGAGAAACTGTGTGCAGCTGGGCCGGGGCTGAGGGAGCGGCGTCGCAGCGGGAGGTGCACCGGCCCTCCACAGCGGTCCCTTCGGTCCTCCTCACCTCCCAACTTGAACTGTGGAAGACCGAATCCCTACCAGTGTCCTTTGTAACTTCTTATCCCTTAGTTGACTGCCTTTGTGGCATGTCACTTATTACCAAAAGGTAGACCTTTTGAGGGCACCTGGGTGATTCAGTGCATGAAGCATCCAATTCTTGGCTTCTGCTCAGATTGTGATCTCAGGGTCATAGGATCAAGTCCCACCCCCCACCGCCCACCTTGGGCCTCTGTGCTCAGCAGGGAGTCTGCTTGTGATTCTCCTTCTCCCTCTGCCTCTTCTGCTTGTCTGTTCTCTCTCTCTCTCTCTCTCAAAATAAGTAAGTAAGTAAGTAAATAAATGAATCTTTTTAAAAAGATAGACTTTCTGGAATTAAAGTGACGCTAAAAATAAATCTGGCCACCTATGCTTCTTGATTTCTGGGCGTAAAGAATTAGTAGTGAAGGAGGAAGATGTGACCACAATGGTATGTCATGACTGTGGATTTTCATTATGCTAGTCTTTAATTTATATAGATGATGAAGTGCTAGTAGACTGGGAAAAATGCGTTTAAAAAGTCATTACTTCACCATATGCTAAAGAGTGAAATGCAGGTGAGCATACCAGCAGCTTCTGAAATGATTGTCCCGTGAGCATTAGCCGGATCACAGTCCAGGGTTTATTAACACATTATCTTTCTGCCTTCACATCTGTGCGATGTGCTTTGCTACTTCCGGTCAGCCACGTGTGACCATGATTGTATAGTCATTTGATGAAGCAGAGCGGAGAGGAGGGAATAGAACTAACACTTGTTGGACCCACCTCCTTGCCTGAGAAAGGAAGGCACCATATGTGAGTCCTGCTTGTACCTTTCCCCCCACTGCTCATGAAGCAGTCTCAGTTACCAGGGACCTCAGCTGGTCATCATCCATCTAAATACTGATGCTCGATCTTGCTGTGCAGTGGAGCTGGTAGGAAAAGATTTAAGTGCACAGCGTAGATCTAAATAAAATGAAACATCTATTACGTACCCACTGTAGGCTGGGCATTTTTATCTGTAATTTCTACCACATTTCTGTAGGGAGGGGTTGGCCCTATTTCACAGATGGGATAGCTGAGGTTTAGAGATATCAAGAGCATAGAGCAAGTTAGTGGACAACGTGGAATTCCAACAGGAATCGAGTGAGCCCCAAACTGTTCCTCTTGCCCCTACAGCATATTCCTTCCCTCTCCGTGTCACAGATGAATTGTGGAAAGACTATTTCTGTTCTGTTCAGGAGACACCTGAACAGAGACATCCTGAACAGAGACACCTCAGTTTTCCTGGGGGTGATCAGAGAAGGTGCCATAGACCACATGTAGGCTTTGAATGAGGCCTGGAAACATCAATTGAATAACTGAATTGAATCAATTGAATAATTAGGAAATTGAGGAAAAATATTTCAAGCTTCCTTTTTTATATTTTGTATGTATTTCCTACCAAGTGTCAAAAGGATTAACTATTAGCCAACTCATAAATATTAGTATTAGAAAGGATTTACTAGATTCAAAATTATTACCCATATTTTCTTATGGGGCAAAGTAGAATAAAGATACACTGTCCTTTAAAAACTTGTAGATTTAAAAGTATTTTATAAGAGGTTATATAAACATGGACTTATAAAGTTCTGGCCTTCAAGCTTGGAAATTTTCTACTCATGACTGTGGTTGCTTTTCCTTAGATGCAGATATTCATTCTTAAATTTATTTATTTGACAAAGATAGATCACAGGTAGGCAGAGAGGCAGGCAGAGAGAGAGGGGGAAGCAGGCTCCCTGCTGAGCAGAGAGCCAGATGTGGGGCTCGGTCCCAGGACCCTAAGATCATGACCTGAGCTGAAGGCAGAGGCTTTAATTCACTGAGCCACCCAGGCGCCCCTCTCATTCTTAAATTTAGACTGTTTTAATAATCATTGGACTCTTAAAACGGTCTCCTTTGTATTTTGTTAACACCTTCTAAATATTTCTTTATCTTAAAACAAGCTATTGGAGAGCAGTTCTTTTTAAAAACACATAAAAGAAGATGTCTTCGTCTTGAAGGCTGAGATCTATGATATATATACTCATATTTGTCTGTAAAATAATCTACACAAGGAATTAATTTATTTCACCAACTTGTTTTTTTTCCTTAATAGATATAGGGGTAATAAGAAGAAATAATGAATTTTTATCCTTCATTTTCTGCTATTTCGACAAGGAAAAAAATCGACCAAAAATCTATCTATCCTGAATATTATTGTATTTAGGATTGTATACCCTACATTTTTAGAAATCTCCACAAACAATAGATACGGCTTTGGTTAGATGAAAACAATCTGCGTAATACACTTAGTTTCAACCCTGGTTGTTTTTTCTTTTATGAGAGTGTAAGCTAGGAAATTGACCATCATCAGACTTTATATCGTGTCCCTTGTATTTAATCTCAGTGGCATCATTCATTATTCTCCTGTGGATCCTGATCCCCTAGCCCTGGCTCTGTGACCTGGTGGCTGAAAGACCACATGCGCTTGGAGGAGAAGACAGTAATTGCCACTAACTGACATCTTCCACGAATCCTGTGATTTAGGAGAAACATAGCTTGTTTCCACCAGTGTTTGATGGCTCAGGCACAAAAGCTCCCAAGGTTAAGGTTTGGCAGTTTGTATAGTAGCTGAGGCTTCGAGTGGAAGGGGACGGTCACGGCCAACAGAACGGGACAGGAAGACAGAAAGGCAGAGGACACACAAGAGAGCCAGTATACTACAGAAATGAGCAGAAGGAAGACAAATGACCCAGACTGCCCTCTGTAGAAAATCGGACTGTGGTCATTGGCCTTTTCAAAAGTCACAACAGCTAGGTCTAGAGTTTTTGCCTCTTAGAAAGAGGTTTTTGAATAACAAGTGATGCACATACTGTATAATATTGTTTACTGAGCATCGGTCTGGCTCCTCTACATCAGGGCTTCTTATTTCACACGTTTATAGATTTTATGCCTGCACCTTGCCTGTGCACATGTGTCCATATTGCTGGAAAGAAATCTCAGATTTTCCTCTGGTTCCCAGCAAGGACTGGTACATACATACAAAGTTTAAAAAACAGCTCTGTACTACAACTGTGAGCCCTAGGGGAGTAACCCTTCACACTGCTCTGTGTCTCAAATGTTTTATTTTATATTTGATTGTATACAACTTTTGATGACTTTCCAGTATTTCTATGAGAGCTTACTGTCTTGCTGATTATTACTTATATAATAATACTAGGACAGAATACTACTTGACATGGGAATTCCTTGTCTTGTGTGTAATACTTTGCTCCAGTTCATTTTCCCCCAATTTATTTTTTTATTTAATAATATATTATATTTAAACAATATATCCAAAATAGTATCATTCTACTGTATAATAAATATAAAAATTAGTAAGGATATGCTTACATTTTTTTATTTTATACTTAGTCTAGCCAATTCGATGGTCATGAAAACTGCAAAATAACCCCTAAAAATGTGGGAGATATAATTTTAAGAAAAAAGCTAGACACAGAAGTGAAGGTGGGTTATGAGCACTGCCGTGCCATCCTATGTATTCATTGGGTTAAGGACTAGAGTAGAAAATGGAAAAAGGAAACAGTGATTTCTTGGGGTATTAGAATTGTGAGGAATTGCCACTTTGAATTTTTTAATGTGTTAAAAAACACAATGTAAAATTTAACATATTTTTGGGGGGTAAGATTTATTTATTTATTTTAGAGAGAGAGAATAGGGGAGGGGCAACGGGAGAGGGAGAAAATCTCCAGCAGACTCCCTGCTGAGTGCAGAGCCCAGCATAGGGCTGGATCTCAAAACCCTGAGATCATGACCTGAGCTGAAATCAAGAGTCAGGTGTTCAACCAACTGAGCCACCCATGCACCCCATAAAATTTACCATCTTAGCGGGTTAGCTCTATTAATCGTGTGCAGCTTGTTTTGTAGCTGATCTTCAGAACTTTTCTCATCTCATGAAACTAGAATTCTATAGGCTTTGAACAACAGTGCCCCTTTCCTCCACCCCAGCCCCTGCAACCACCGTTCTATTTTCTGTCTCTGTGATTTCGATTACTCTAGATGCCTCATCTATGTAGAATCATGCAGTGTTTGTCTTTTGTTTTCACTTAGCCTGACATCCTCAAGTTTCATTCACGTTGTAGCATTCGACAGGATTTCCTTCATTTTTAAGAATGGATATTATTCTGTTCTGTGTATATGCACATTTTCTTTATCTGTTCAACTGTTGCTGGGTATTTAGATGGATTTGTCCTCTTGGTTACAGTGAATAATGTTGTAATCAACATGGATATGCACATATGCCTTTGAGATTCTGTTTAATCCCTTTGGAGATGTACTCAGAAATGGGACTATTGGATAATGTGGTAATTCTGTTTGTAATATTTTAAGAAAATTCCATACTGTTTTTTTCTAGCAGCTGCACTATGTTTCATCACCACCAGACTGCACAAAGATCTCCATTTATCCACACCATTGGCAGCACTTGTTCTTTTCTGTTTTGTGTTTGTTTTTTTTTTGTGTGTGTGTGTTTTGTGTTTTTTATTACATTTATAACCATATATATATATATATATATATATATATATATATATATTCACAAACATTGATTCTTTAGCCTGATTTGTAGTGGGAAGCATCTCTTGAGAGTTCCTAAAAAGTCTAAGTTTGGCTAAATTTGTACTATCTGAAACAGTTTTGTGTTGTTTACATTTTCAGTTGAATGGTTATACGGTTGTCCTAATGGGAATTGAGGCTTCTTGTTTATTGAATCTGATTGGATGAGAAGATAAAGACTAAACCACAAGTAAAAGAAATTATAGAGTTTTTCCTACTTTGGACATTCCCTTTCAAGAGATAGACTCATTTATTTTAGGCTATGGTCTGAAACACTTAAAAAGAACACACTGCCACTGCCACCACCACCACCACCACCAAGCCCCCCCACACACACATGCTGTTGTTAGTTGCTATGATTTAAAATGAAACCATCTTATATCTGCCATAGCTTAAATCTGTTTAAACTGTGGTTTCCACCAACACTAACTGTGTGGTTATCTTCCTGCTTAGTTCTTTGATTATCATTCTATCATATAAGGTTCTACCTCCACATCCTCTTTTCTTGACATAGTTTTTATGAATCCTGCTGGGTATTTAAAAATTATGTAAGTCTTCTCAGGCATGAAGTAAGATTTCAGTTCTCTAGATTTTGTGAGTTTGTGTTTGGAATGTAGAAGAAATCATTGTGGGCATTATGAGTTTCCCTTGCTTCAAGTCCCCAAAGCCGCCTAAGAACATGACAGGGGAATGAGAGATGCAAAATGAAGAACTATTTGCTTTTGTTTACTGCTGGTAGGTCCTGATACAACTTTGGCTCTGTGTGTTCTGTTCCTGAAGAAGAGTTGACAAACACAGTGTAAGCAATGTGGAATTTTGGGTTAAGAGGGCTTTGGTTCAGAGTGCTTTTAGGTTATAACACTTACGCTTTACTATATAACCTTGTGAGCCTAACTCTGCAGACAAGGTCCTCTTTAAGGCTGTTTTGAGGAACTTGAACTTGATATGATGGGGAGACATTGAAGGGTTTAAAGAGTGTAAAGTTGTTGGTATGTGTGTGTTTTAGGTAGACCGCCTTCTGTAGAGTAGATTCATGAAAAGTTATGATTCAGAGTAGAGGATAATTAGGAAACTATTGGGAGAAAAACAGAGTCTAAATTAAAGTAGCACTAGAAGTTGAGAAGAGGACTTGGATTTGAATCGGTTGAGGATATGAAATCATCATGACCTGGTTTTGGAAATGAGTCTATGGTTGTGTCACCAACTAAAATAAGTTTAGGGGATAAAGGTGTATTGAGGATATTGGTGATTTCAATTTTGAACACTGTTGGGTTTGCAGTGGGGATGTCTTGCAGGCAGTTGGACATGCACATGTGAAGGAGACGTCATAGCAAGACATAAAGTTTGTACTTGTTAGTATCCAGTGATGTCAAAGCTTGTGAGAGTGAATGAGATCATTAACAAAGCAGGTGGAAGCCCATAGACCACTAAGCATAGTATATGCCAACTAAGATATGCCTTGTAAGACTTACAAACATGACATTCCAAGAGTCCAGGAAAGGTCAAGGTAAAAAATTTTGGCGGGGGGGGGGGGTGGATGGGAGGAAGCAAAGTCAAAAGAGAGCTTGTGTATGAGCCTTTGGCCATGCAGTGAATTTTAATAATGGAAGAAAATTGAAATATTAATATAATTAATATAAAATATTAAAGATATCCTTCAGGAAAAGAGAGAAGACTCTGTGAAGGTGGGAAATTGTAGAATGTGTTTGGGAACCTAGACAGAGTATCATTTTGCTGGAGTAATAAATATAAAAGGAGTAAAAAAAGATTACACTTAAAAAGCGAAACTGAGACAGAACCTGCATATATGGTTTCCCATTATGCCATTGTTCCCCTTCCATATAGTCTATGTTCATGACTTATGGAATTAAGGGAAAGACGCCTAAGAGTGGATGTATCTTAGGCCATTCCGAGTCGCTTCTAGATAGAGCCACCTTGCTCTTGAACAAGTGTGAAGGGTTCTGAAAGTTGTTTCACTCAGTTTGCAATCTTTTTGGCTGTTAGTAATTTCATTATTTCCTTATTTAAACTTGTGCTTTCCTCTCATTTCTGTTGTTTCTAGTTGGACCTCTGTACATACAAGAAGACTAATATACTAATTAGTAGCACTCTTTAGTTATCATTTTTCAATCAGTTTGAGTCTACTTTATTGTCCTGCCATCCACTCTAGACTTAACCATAAAGAATATTAAGTTGTCAAATATTCTGCAAAAATGGAGACACATTATGTATGTAGCATTTTCTTAACTCATCAAAACTAAAAATGAGGTGAATTTAATACCATTTATTCGCAGTGATAAGGTGTTACTTTCTGATAATCATCTTTCTCTTGAGTAAATCTTCTGGATAGTTTGGTTAATAGTTAAATCTGCAGTTGTTTGAGGGCTTTGCAATATAAAATTAGCATGGAGGATATTAAGAGAAGGAAAGGAAAAGTGAATTGGGATAAATCAGAGAGGGAGACGAAGCATGAGTGACTGTGGACTCTCAGAAACCAAAGGGAGGGGAGTGGGGGGCATTCATGAGCCTGGCGGTGGGTATTAAGGAGGGCACCTATTGCATGGAGCACTGAGTGTGGTGCAAAAATAGTGAATCTTGGAATACCGAAAAAATAAAATAAAATAAAGTAAATCATTAAAAATTTATTGATCAGCATTTCCAAAAACACGTTTTTCCTTTTTGAAAAAGAGAACAATCATTTGAAGGATTCTAAGATCTAGCCATCTAGCTTATGCTTGTTGACATCCTTGTCATCGGTTTATTGGTAATAGAGTCCTTTAATTATAAACTCAAGCACCATTATTCAAAAAAATGTTCATAAAAACCTTTGTGGATAAACACTGCATAGTTTGAAAAACAAGCACTATTCTAATGCTTGCAGTTTGTATCTACTCATCCATTCATCCATTCTTTTGCCCGCCAGACATATTTACTTTATTTACAGTTGCTGTATGCTAGGCATGGAGCTAAAGCCTAAGGATCTTGGTGAGCAAAGCAGACATGATCTCTGCTCTCTCTGATTTTACTTGGCCAAGGTTTTCAGTTTTCAAGCAGTAATGAAAACCAGTATGGAAAATGATTTCAAGCACCAGTGAAAATGGTTAACTGTTGAGGTTGAAGAGAATGGGTATGGGCTCAACAGGAAACCCTTTGTGCTTGGTGAATCGTCTGTCACTGTCTAACTGAAGTCACTGGATTAAGTCAACTCAGATTCTGGTCTGCTGTTGGGCTGCCAAGCAGGCGCCCTTCCTTGGCCTGCCCCTACTCTGGACAGAGCAAACTGGTGGAAAGAGTGGGAGAAGAGCTAGAGCCTGGAGCTTCTGAGATGGGCCAGAAGGCGTTTTGACTTCATGCCATCATACGGAGAGAAAGTGAAATACAAGATGTGAAAACAATTTCATAGTGCTTTCCAAATTTAATTTCTAGGATAAAGTATTCTGTTTATAGAATTGAGATAAAACTGGCTAGTTGGTGTATATAGCTTTTGGAAATGATTTGATTTGGTTCGATTTTTGTATTCATATAGGCAGTATGTATGTGTAGTGCTTTGCTTTATTGACATAGGTTTATACTTTTTTTCTTGGCTAAATTGAAATGGAAACAACATTTTCAGAACTGACCAGGTCATTGTCCTTAGTCAACTGAGCAACTACGTTTTGCATACTGTGCAGGTTCACCAAACACCACAAAAGGGTGTTTTTCTTGCCTAAGTTTATGTTGTATGTCCTATTATGGCTTTTGGACAAGCTATTTCGGCTTTGTATTGCTTTCTTTCAACATTCAACAGAGGCAGTATTTCCTATTCTCTACTGTTACAAAAACTATGAAAATACATGGCACCCATTTAAAGCAACAAGTGGGTACCTGGAAATTTTCTCTATCCAACACTAGTTTCATATATAAAAGTTAGTATGTGTTGGCTTTTATGGAGTGTAACGATGAGGGGAAAAAATGTCTCAACAGAGTAACTAACGCCATTTGTTCTAGTTCTTCCCATAGTGGAAAGGAAGAGTGAAAAGTTACATAAATGAAGCATTCTCATTACTCTAGAACAGAGATCGGCAAACATTTTTCTGTAAAGGGTCAGAGTGTAAATATACTTAGCTTGTGGGCCTCTACCACCTCTGTTAAAACTACTCAAGTCTGTCTTTGGGGTGGGAAAACAGCCTGTAAGCAATTTGAATGGCAGTAATTGTGTTCCAATAAAACTTTATTTAGAAAAGCAGGCTGCAGGCAGGATTTGGGCTATTGTTTTCCTGGTCCCTGCTCTAGAACCAGAGTTAGAAATGGCCTGTCAGCCAAATCTGGCCTGAGGTCTGTTTTTTGTATTGCCTTAGAGACTGAATGGTTTTCACATATATATATATATATATATATATATATTTAATTTATTTATTTGACAGAGAGAAACATAGCCAGAGAGGGAACACAAGTAGGAGGAGTGAGAGAGGGAGAAGCAGGCTTCCCACCGAGCAGGGAGCGGGATGTGGGACTCGATCCCGGGTCTCCGGGATCATGACCTGAGCTGAAGGCAGTCGCTTAACCAACTGAGCCACCCAGGCGCCCCGGTTTTCACATATTTAAAGAGTTGTTAGAAACTGAAGGAGGAGGAGAGGGGGAGAGGAAAAGGGAGAGAGGAGGGAAGGAGAGGAGGGCGGGAAAGGCGGAGAAGAAGTGGAAGACCTTGTTATGTGGCCCACAAAACCTAAAATATTCACTCTTCGGATTTTTATGAAAATTGTCTGTTGATCCTTACTTTAAAAGATGGCATGCTTTTTCCTTGACAGTTTCAAGTTATGGATTGGATTTTGTACTCGTTTTTTATTTTCCTATGGTTAAAGTCAAGAAAGTTTGTTAGATAAAAATGCAGAACTTAAAATTTTGATAATACATAGATGAAAAAATAACACTGACAGTTTTCTTTTGTCACTTCATTCTTCTAAAACTTAAGATTTTACAAGGAATTTAAAATACGTAAATTATTCTCTTATCCTAAAAATGTTTTTAAGTGGGCATATAGAACACCATTACTGCGCCTGAAATTTAGAGATTTCTAGCCTTTATTTGGGACCAAGTATGCTCTGACAAAGAGAAGACCTTTTCAATAATTTCTCTGAAGACAGCCAAAAAAATAAGACTAGTTAACATTTATTCAGCGCTTACTGTGTAAAAGTCACCTTCCTAAGTGCTTAACATACATTTTCTCACAAAGGTCCTGAAGATGGGTGTGATTATAAGCCCCACTTTTGAGCCTGAAGAGATTGAGACCCAGAGAAGTTAAGGACCTTTTCCAAGATAACACACCAGCTGATGGCAGATGTTGGATTTGAACCCAAGTTCTTGGACCACTTCCCCAAGTAGAGGTCACTTTCAATTTGCCTGCAATGCCCTTCATTATTTACTACTTTATTATGTCATCAGTCTTTCATAAAGCTTTCACAGGTGATGCCACATGGTAATAAATATTGGGAGTTACTGAGATACTACTTGTGCTTTCTAAGGATTTATTATCTCAAAATGATGCTTGAGGAATAGCAAGTAGAAAAACTGGTTACCTTAATAGAATATAAGGAAAAGGAGGAGCTAACTAATTAGCAGTCAAATGATCCTTTGTTCCTCTCTCTGGCTAAATTTAATTGGCTTCCTTTCAAAGAGACGGTGCACACTTCCATCGAAGACTTCCTCTCTTCCTTTCTACTCTTTCCAACAGGATAAAATCATGCATCGACACTTTGGACCTGAGAGGCGTATAGTTTCTATAAAAATTGTTCACAGTTTGTTGAGTTTCCAGAAGCTCTTTCTTGCATTTGTTTGAGTTTGTGTTTCAGATATATTTTGGGGTGGAATAGTTTAAAAATTGAGTTAAAATAGAAACAAAATGGCTGTCTGGCTTTTCTTTAATTTGGCTTTCTTTCTCTCTTTTTTTTTTCACTTAGCAACAAGGTTTCTCCATTGTGTTTCTTTCGCCACAGAGGACTCTGAGCTGGTTTGCTCCCGGACGCCCCACACAGTGGGCTGGTACTCCCTGGCCCGGGAGCGAGCGGCGGGGGAGCGGCAGAGTTTGAGGGTGAAAGGGACTGGAATTTACTCACTTCAGAGTGATAATTCTCATGCAAATAGTTCTCAGAGTTTCAAAAGAAGGGTTTGTCAGACAGCCTTATACTTTCAAATTGACTCTGGCAGGAATTTACAGTTTTACTAGATTATTGGGACTGTTCTTTTACAATAATCACATGTTCATTCAGAAATAAGCCAGTAATGCAGACTGAAAAAAAAAAACCTCATTGTTCCCACCAAAATTCCTCTCAAACTACCCCTCACTTCCCTATTCCATTTCTTTGGTCCCTTCCTCCTCATCCGGTAGCTTGTTTTCCCCTCTCTGTCATAGTCAGGCCCCCATTTCATCTTATTTTAACAACCACACAAATATAAAAACCACAACACCAAAATTATAGTTGGAGCTTCCTTTTGCACTTTTTAAGACCTGTATTGTCATATGTAATTTGCAGAAAACTTGAGCTCAAAACAAACAGAAAACAAAAAAAAACCCCAAAACAAAAAGCGACTCTTTCTTTTTGACCTGAGTATTTAGAAGTGACATCTCTATGACAGAAGCTGGATCTTTTCCTTAAAAGAACGCTCCTTTACTCTATGATTCACACTATAGTATAGTTTAATTTAATGGCTTCTCCTCTATCTTTTCTTTCTCCGTTTATCTTCTTTTGGGCATGGGATGAACTGGATGGCATACTTATTTCAGGACAGTTTGTTTTTCATTCTAAGTAAGTGGTATCTTTTTAACGGCATTGGTCGTTTTGATCTTTGGAGTATTCTTAGAACTTGGGAATGTGGAAGACAGCGGAGCATGAAAGTGCTATTATTAACCCATTGTACACAAAGGCTTTATGTTTAAATAAGCAGATTTAATCTTTATCTGTGTTTCTGTTTCCCGAGATCCAAACTCAATTCACTTGCCCGTGGTTAGTCAGCTTGTATGTTTCCCAAAGGCCACCAAAGTAGTACAATGTAAACGAATAATTTAATGGACATCTCATTTGGTGCCGCAGAAATTCTTTTCGCTATACAGCTCACCTCTGGGTGGGTTGGTTACTGGTGATGTATTACAGGTGCAGTCCAGGACGTCAGTCAGTGCTTTTCAGTTTGAACTGCATGATCCTCTTACCACTGTGGAGGCCTTTGAAGAGGCCCGATACCTGTCGCTAGGGGCTCGTCTGGGTGACACCGTCTAGATACATAGACAGGGAAATACTTAATATTCATTTTTTCCTTTATTGTCTCTGTTTGGAGGGAGTCCAAACAGGTCACCTCATTTAACCCAGGCAGTAGACTTTACCATTTTTATCAAATAATCCTCGTCAGGCACTTTATATTTATAATGATGTGTTAGGTGCCCTGTTCAGAGTGTGCTGAATAGAGTTTATCCACGGACTTGGCAATTTATCTACCGATTTGGCTAAACCTGTACTGTATTTCTTTTTAAAAAACAAAACAAAACAAAATAAAAAACAAAACCTCTCCAGAGGAAAACAGCTCAGAATTTCCTGTATTTAATGACTCTGGGTGGCAGGAAGCCTTCCAAGGCAAGAATAGCAGTCCCTGTTTCCTGAAGGCTCACGATGGGCCTGGCCTGGTTCTAGGAGACCCATATCTGTATCACACAGTTTTGGTTGCCCGTAGGGAGTATACAACGAGTGTGTGTTCTCTTACTGGACAACCCTAGGGGGTAATGTCTATCAACCTCATTTTACAGGGAAGGAAGCAGAGGCTCAGAGAAGTAAAGGAACAGCCCATTCTTTATTCTGAATTTGGTTTCCAGTCCCCCCAAGTTAGCTGTTACACTTTATGACCTGAGATCATAGCTATAATCTGCTATCCTGGTAGGAATAATAAAATACGGAGTCATGACGATGGATTAATAAGGATCTGATGAGAAACAAAAACCTCCCATCGTCTTAAGAAATGATGCTCCCAGGAAAGTAAAAATGATGTTCGAAGTCCCATACCTCTCCTTTTCCTCTTGTTTTATTCTGATGAGCCAAGAAGGCATTAAAATATGCAATGATGCTGCTCTTGAGAATGCTTCCTTCCTGCTGACTTGGAGGCTTTTACCCTCTAAGAACATTTTCGGTCCCTTGTCTAATTATCTTCACACCTATATTAACTGTAGCAGTCACTTATCAACCTGCCGGACTCATTTATTCCAGTCACTTCGGAATTAGTTTGCTTTTTCCTCTGCACAAGGATACTGCTTATATTTTGTTACTGTCTTCAACAGATTTAGTGACATTGGGAGAATGGAGTCTCCCAGAAGGGGTTTTCTTATTTGATCCATTCTTGTACTTTTCTGGGTGTTTTTTATTTGATCCTTATAATTTGAAGTTATTGGAATTTCTGCTCCCTTTTATTTTCATTTTATCCTGATATTTATTTTTATTTTGCCCTGTAATTTAAAAAGCCCCACACCCTTTTTTTTTGGCCATTGTTGCTTTGCTGGAGAATTTAGAAATGGCGTGTGTGTGTGTGTGTGTGTGTGTGTGTGTGTGTGTTTCTAGTATTGTTGCCCTGTGACCTTTATGACTCATTTAATGAGGACTTTAAAATATTGTTATTACTCCTACTGCATTCATTATCAGCTAGTAGTCATCAGCCTCCTGCATATGATAGTTTTTTTCTTTGAATACCCTCTATTTCCCCTCTGTGAGGAATTTATTCTCCCCTTGGTGTGTGGGGACAAATTACGTTCATAACAGCCATTAATGATAATGGGAAGAGTGTGTAAATCTTTGATGCATTGAAAACTGAATGGCGCCCTGGTGGGTCTTTTTCTCTATCTCACCTTACCAGATTTTGTTCGGCAGCATGTGCTATCGGCTGTTTAAAACGCCTTTCCTCATGTTTTCCCCTTTGCTGTATGCACATGGCGTACAGGACATGCATGCACAAGTGTGGTTTTGGAAAATCAAGAGATAAATGAAATAAATGAAGTTTTAACACAGGATTTTTTTTTTTTTTCCATAGACAGCTCGACTCTAGGTCTAACTTCTTGGTCTTTCCTTCACGCTTGCCCTCCATCCTGGACTCCAGCATGGCACTTCTCACACTGGATGAGGAGTGCTCCTTATTTGTTGCTATCCCCATGAGGGCACAGACTGATTTGGCCAGTCCTCCCCACATCTTTCATTCTGACTACACTGTATGACCCCCGGCGGCTGCTCAGTAAGACTTTACCGCATAAAGGAATGGATGAGTGCATGAACATTGAAAGCAAAATGTCTGCTAATCTCACCTGGACAAATGCCTAATAGTGAAATAAATGTCATGTGAAATATTAGAGAAATACTGGTTCTTATTTATAATGCATGGGGTATAATAGTATAGGGAGATGAAAATAAATGAGAAGATTTGGACCTCATCCTGCCAATCACCAGCTCTGTAAGTTTTAGGAAATTTTCTTTTTCTTTTTTAAAAATAATTTATTTATTTGTTAGAGAGAGTGTGCATGCATAAGAGCAGGGGCAGAGGGAGAGTGCAGTGGGAGAGAGGGAGAAGCAGACACTCTGATGAGCAAAGAGTTTGCCCAGGGCTTGATCCCAGGACCCTGAGATCACGACCTGAGTGAAAGATGTTTAACAGGCTAAGCTGCCCAGGTGCCTCTAGTTGTAGAAATTGTTCTTAGGGACCCTAGCCTCAGTTTTCCCATCTGTAACGTACAGTAGTTCCTATCTTAGAAGGCTGTTGTGAAAATTAAATGAGATCACATATTCACTTTGACTCAACAAACATTTATAGAGTATTTACTCAGTGCAGGGTCCTATGCTGAGTTCTGAGGATCCATAAGGTTCCACCTTTATTTTGAATCTTACCCTGGAATCTAGAGCCTGTGGGAGAAGTTCTTCTCCAAGTCTAAAGTGCATCAGAGTCAGAGAAACGTTGTCAAGGTCGACTCTGATGTTGTGCATTTGCAGAGCCCTAGAGACCCCTAGGACATGTCCATCCCGTGGGTGCATAGACCACATCTTGATTAGTTGGGCTTTAGGGAGAGGTTGGCAGACAAGTATTGAGGCCAGGAGGTAAGTGCTGCTATGCTGACATTCTAAAAGTGTGACGGAGGGATCAGTCAGTGCTGGGAAGTGGGAAGAAGGCAGGTAAAGCTTCTAGATGTGGATCATCTGGGTCATGAAGAGCTGAGGCCATTGGTCAGGCAGAAAAGCGGGAACGGCCTTTGGTCAGAGGAAGCCACTTGGGTGTGCACAAGCCGCATGCTGACTCCAGCATAAGCACTAAGAAAGCAGAGGGAGGGGAAGGATGGCAAGAGAGAAGGCTAGTGTGTCACTGGGGACAGTTGGTCAAATGTCGGTCCAGTTTGCCAAGCTAAAAACCTCAAGCTCAATGCCAGAGCCAGCACAGAGTCACGGGGTTTAACGTAACCATTACATGTTATGTGTAAAACTGCTTCGAGAGCAGCCAAGTGCTATAGGTTAGGTAAGTTCCATAAATTAGAGTAGATTGTGCTGGAGTATGTGCAGGTAGTAATGAAAAGAAGTCTGTAGGTGAGAGGCAGGCTTGTAGACTTCCACAGTTTGGAGACAAGCAGAAGAATTAAATTCTGGCTCCACTACAAGGATTTTACCTTTTAGTTATACAACCTTGTGAAAATGTATTTACCTTCTGGATCTTAGTTTGCCGATCTATAGGGTGGAGGTAATAAATTCTATCTCAGAAGAATTGTGGAGATGAATCATTCATTCATTCATTGTGGAGATGAATCATTTATTCATTGAAACACCATTTAGACAAAGTGTGCAGTTCGGTGCTAACAGGAGGCGTTTGCTAACTTATAATTATTAATAACGTTGATTTATTTTATTTTATTTTTTTGTTGTTGTTGTTACTAAAAAGTTTTTTTTCCCAGTGTTCCAAGATTCATTCCCCATTCCCCACACCCAGTGCTCCACGCTTTAGGTGTCCCCAGTACCCACCACCAGGCTCTCCTATCCCTCCACCCCCCCTCCCTCCAAGTCCCTCAGTTTGTTTCTGTGTCCAAAGTCTCTGTTAATAACGTTGATTTTGAGCTCATACCAACTCTTGGAGGAGGTGGGCTTTGAAGAGCTCCATCCCATTTGCTTTGGAAATCTGCTGTATCCTCTTCAATGAGTCCAATTCTGACCCTGTGCCCCTTTTAGATGTTGTTTTTGAGATCCAAGTGCCTGTCTTGAACCCTATCCGTGTCCATAGCTTGTTTCCTGCTCATTAGGCCAATCACGTTGGAAAAAAGTGATTTTTTTCGCTTGTCTCCTCCATAAATCCTGTGCCCGGAAACCAGAGGCTGTCTCTGAATCACATTCTAGGGAGCGGGGTCAGTGGGTCTCTGCCGTGTGTAGCTTTCCTGGGAAGGCATTTCCACCTGCCCCTAGAGGAGAGGCGCTGGGTGCTTGAAGCTGGTATCACCCTTGCCGCTATGCATCACGGAAACTTCTAGTATATGCCTGCTATCATTTCCTCGGCTGCTGTGTTTGGTCACACAGATGGGCCTCATCTCAGCACCTAGAGTGACACGTCCCCAGTTGGAGCTCTGGTTCCAGGCCTTGCCCCCCTCATCTGTTTTGTCCGATTAAACTTAGTGGATCAAGACCAAAGCCCGATTGCATTAAATTAACAGGAATTTCATCGAAAGGAATACTTTCTAGAATATTCCTCTATTTCAAATAAGGATTTTAAAAGCTCAACTCTGCGAAGAGAGTGGCATTTAGAGATCAGAATACATCGTTAAGAAAATGATAGATCCTTCCTTTCCTAAAATAAGATAGCCTGCCTAGTGTTGGGGGGAGTTAGGAGGAGCAAGGGTTTCTATTCTGTATGGTATTTCTACGAACCAAAGTTATTATCAGATGTTCCCTAACTTGATTTCGTATGACAGCGTATGACTGAAGCCCAAACTTGTGTCAGACTGTTTTATGAGTAAATTTATTGTGACTCTTTTTATGGTGTCATCAACCTGCCATCTAGTAAACAGGGGTGGTAAGTGACTTTGAAGCAAGTGTTATCTGTGAAAATAAAGTATTTTAACATATAAGAGCATGTAGAGTAATGAAAAACAATAAGAACAGTGTACAGCAGAGAGATAACTTCTAATCGTGCACTGTTAAAGTGCTCTTAAATTTTCTTGAGGATGGTGGAGAAAGGGAAATTAACATTTGTTTGTTATCTGCTGTATTTGGTTACTGCAGGGACATTATCTCATTTGATCTTTACAACCTCCAATGAGGCAGGAGTTATTCTCCCTATTTTTCAGACAATGCAATGGAGATTAGTTAACTTGCCTAAAGCCCCACAGCTCCAAAGCTGTGGTTGTTCCATTCTCCCTAAAACCAGTGTTTTAATATTTACAAATAGTACTTGGATTATTCATTGAAATTTCTTTTTCTTTTTAAAGATTTTATTTATTCACTTGAGACAGAAAGATGCAGAGAGAGAGAGCATGAGCGGAGGGAGAGGCAGGGGGAGAGGGAGTAGCAGACTCCTCACTGAGCCAAGGGCTTGATCCCAGGACCTGGAGATCCTGACCTGAGTGGAAGGCAGACCCTCAACCATCTGAGTCACCCAGGAGCCCCTGAAATTTCTAACTAATTGAAGGCCATGAAAATACTCTTTTTCACCTTGAAAAAGATCTTACAAAATTATAGTGGTGTCTTTTGCTATCTCTTCAAATATATTATGCATAATTTAATGCTTGAAATTTTTATGATTGAAAATCTTTTCATTCCCTTATATTCATTATTGTGAACATTAGTTTCAATAAACTAGTGTTTAAAAATCTCACTGAAGGGCACCTTGGTGGCTGTTGTTTAAGTATCTGCCTTCAGCTCAGCTCATGATCGCAGGGTCATGGGATTGAGCCCAGCATACACTCCCCTTGTGTGTGTGTTCTCTCTCTCTCTCTCTCTCTCTCTCTGTCAAATAAATAAATAAATAACATGTTAAAAAAAAAAAAAGCTGCATGAAGGGGTGCCTGGATGGTGCAGCCGGGTAAGCGTCTGCCTTTCCGTTTCCGCTCTGGTGGTTGCTCTGGTGGTCCTGGGATTGGCCCATGGGCCCACGTTGAGCTCTGTGCTCAGTGTGAAATCTGCTTGAGATTCTTCCTTCCTCTCCTTCTGCCACGGCCCCTGCATGTTCTCTTTCTCTCTCTCTAAAAGAGATAAAAAATTTTTTTTTTATAAAGCTCACTGAAGTTTAGTTTCCATCACTCATTTAACAGATGAGCAAATAGGGAGTTAAGAGACTTTGCTCAGGGTCACTGTGTTTCTTTTTAGGGGGGGAATGTGTTTGTGATTATAGAATTCTCTTCTGAAGAAAATGTATGACAGTAGCTAGTGCATGAGTCTTGATATCAGCTTATTTTCCTTCTTCTCTTCACAGCAGCATCTAAAAATAAACGGTTTGCTTAACAGAGAGCTCTGTTTTTCAGGGTTTTACTATATTCAGAAATTACCCCTCACTTATCTGAGTCTGCCAAATATGCGAGACAGACAAGGGTGAGAACGGTTAGAGATTATAACACTTACGGGTCCTGATTCTGGATGGATTTAACGGATGGATTTAACACCGTTGATAGTTGTTAGTTTCCTGAGTAGGAGCAAAGTAGCTGACAGTGTTTTGTGAAACTAAAGTTTAGAATCTTGAAGGAGTCAAAAACTAACTTTCTACTGTGCATAACTTCCCATTTCTGATCAGGGAATGAAGGGATTTATTTGCTCCACATCTAGATTTGTCTTTTGGCCAGAAAACTGAATTTTCTCTGAACAGCTCCTCTCCCCTCTGAGACCCCAGGATCCCTAACACATTATACCTGACATATTAAGCATCATGCTGGGCATATGAAGGGTACAAAAACTCATGTGCCATGCTGTCAAAGAATTTGTAAACTTCAGGCATTCGACTAAGCATAAATTAAACTGTGATGGAAAAAGGACTGTAATAGGGGCATGCGGGAGATGTTCAGGGGGGAAGGAAAAATCCATCCAAGGCATTGGGGTGGAGGTGTGAGTGGAAGGCATTACAGAAGAGGGTCAGAGAGCAGTCAGTAGTGGAATTGAATGGGAATTGGATAGGGAAGAGGAGCTGAAAATAATATCATGAAGGCACAGAGATGTAAAAGGGTCTGGGTAATAATTCCAGCTTGATGGTACTGAAGAAGTGTAGAAGGAGGCACTGGGGAATGATGAAGAGGGAAGATTGGGAACAGGAGATGGAGCATTTCAAACATCATGCTAAGGTGTTCAGAACATTCTAAAGGCAACTGGCAGCAGTTGGAGTTATCTGAGATGGGGACTATGTCCCGACATGCATCTTACTAAGGTAATGATTTCTATTTAGTAAGAAAATGACCCTGCTTTAGTGGCTAAAAAAAAAAAAAATGTATTAAAGAAACAAAGGAAGGAGGAAAGGAAAGCTTTGAGAAGACAAACGAAGAACCTTTACCAGTGAAACGCAGAAACGTTGGAGAAAAGCAGATAGATTTGAGACCTGATCCTATACAGAAGCTACAAGACTCAGTGAGTGATTCGGGGAAATATGAGAGAGGCCAAGGTCAAAGTATACTGAATAATCAGGAGTCACAAGACTAGCGATGGTGGTAGTGGTAACTGAGAAAACACAAGGCAGGAAAAGAGAAAGCTACAGAATGATACTGAAGGTTTTTACTACACTTGGAAGGGTAGGTGATTGTGTCAGCGAGCTTGTGCTGTGTAACAAACCATCCCCAAATTTCATGGCAAAGCAAGAACCATATGGGTTGTTTTTTTTTTTTAAGATTTTATTTATTTACTTGACAGAGAGATCACAAGTAGGCAGAGAGGCAGGCAGAGAAAGGAGGAATGAGGCTCCCTGCTGAGCAGAGAGCCCGATGTGGGCCTCGATCCCAGGACCCTGAGATCATGACCTGAGCCGAAAGCAGAGGCTTTAACCCACTGAGCCACCCAGACGCCTAAGAACCATATGTTAATTATGCTCATGAGTTTCCGTGTTGGCAGGGTAGAGTGTCAGGTCTTACCTGTTCTATTCATGGGTCTGGTGGCAGGTTGGTATAGGATGATCTTGGCTGAGATGGCTCTTCTTTATCTGTTTCTCATCATTCAACAGGTCAGCTCAGGCTAATTTTCATGACAGCAAGGCAGATTTCCCAGACACACGTGGCCTTTTGAGATCTAGTCTCATTACTGCATTCTTTTGGCCAAAGCAAGTCATGAGACCAGTCCAACTTCAAGCAATCAAGCTGCAAATTTTCATTTCACAGAGGGTAGATCTAGGGACAAGTGAAGAATGGGGCTATTATTTAATCTATTTGCCACAGTGATTCTTTTCTTTTTTCTCTCTTTTTTTTAAGATTTTATTTATTTGACAGAGAGAAACACAGCCAGAGGGGGAACACAAGGAGGGGGAGTGAGAGAGGGAGAAGCAGGAATCCTGCTGAGCAGGGAGCCCCGTGTGGGACTCGATCCCAGGTCCCCGGGATCATGACCTGAGCCGAAGGCAGTTGCTTAACCAACTGAGCCACCCAGGTGCCCCATGCCACAGTGATTCTGACCATCATGATGATTAAGTGGTTTTCACAAGAATTTAAAATTGTATTCCATTAATTGCATTCATCTGTTCCTGATAAAGATTAAAATGAACAATTTTGTCATGTAAGCATAAAAATGTTGGTATTTATTGAAACGTCTTATTTTTTTTCGAGTTATAGAAGTATTATTCTGTGCTTCCCTTTGCTTGGTTCATGTAGCTTCCTATTTCTGCATTTAACTCCATTCAAAGGCATTCATAGAGTTTTCCCCTTTTATTTAAAATCACCCACAGAAACATAATAGGTAAGTATGCAACGAGGACTGAGAGCATCAACCCCATTCTTGGTCACCACTTCCCAAAAAGCACTTGTGAAATAAAAAGAGCTCGACTAAATGAATAACTGTGTGCTCATTGTCTCTTGAAGCCCTTCGTTTCACGTGCTTTCCAAACTGCATGGATTGCTTTGTAAGATGTCACCATTGGCAGAGGTGTGCTTGTCTCTGTAGTTCTTCTGTATCCTTCCTATTAATGATGTTTTGCTAACCCCATGCAGAGTCTTTGAATAATTTTCCCAGAAAGAACCACCCACAGTGAAAATATTAAGCCTATCCAGTGGACTTGAACATATGCCTTATGAAGAGGAATCTTGATGTAAAATAGATGCTGGGGAAGCAATTATTATTAATTACAGGCCCTTTCATCACAGCTTTTGATCTTTTGCATACACCAATACTCACCACTTTTCTTCCTGTGAGTGACAGTGGGATAGCCCAGCGATGGTTTCAATGCCATTAAGAACAAAGGGACTTTTTGAAAAATATTCAGTTTACCAATTACTGTCATAAACATAGTCTTTGAATGTGATCATGTGTGTTCCTCTTGGTTCATAGATTCCTCCTTATAATAATGCTGTCCCCTGGATCTGATAGGCTTCAAGGGTCCATGTTTAAGCAGACTTGTTGACACTGGGGTTAAGTTACCCATGTGTATAATTTATTTTGATAAAAAAACTTTATGAAGGAGATAATCTCATGCTGTTTCTGATCCATGAAGGGAATGGCAGCTGGCACAGAGGGTATTCATTTTTAAAATTTTATCTTCTCATGAATTTTTTCCGATGTTTGAAGAGGAATTGCAAAAAGCCCAGGCCAACTATCTTTAGCTAACTTGCAGATATTAAGGACATTAGCCAACATATTCTGAGTCATTATTAGGTGAAAACTTTTAAGTAGAAGAGGCTCTCATTACATTAGTACCTGAAAATTTTATAAAAATATAAAAATAATACTTTTTATTCATGTCATAAGCACATTCTGTAATGTGTCAAAACTTGACTTTGGGGAATGGAGTGAGGGATAGGTAGTGATGGAAAAGAAAATGCCAGAAATAGAAACTGAATTTCCCCTTAGAAAAAAGAAATCAAAGACCTCTATAAAGAGGGAGACAAAATATGTCCTTGGTTGTTGGAAGAGTCAGTATAGTTAAGGTGTTCATTCTCCCCCAGCTGACCTGTAGATTCAGTGCATTCCTAATCAACTTCCCAGCTGGACTTCTTGTAGATATGGGGGAGTTGACTCAAAAATTTAAATGGCAAAGTAATGGTACTAGAATAGCCAAAACATTTTTGAAAAGAAAGACCGAAGTTGGAAGACGCACACTATTTGATTTCAAGCTTTAGTAGAAAGTGGCATCAATCAAGTCAGTGTGATTGGATTGGTCAGAAGATAGCACATAGGTGAATGCAACAACCCAGACAGCCCAGAACTAGATGCATATGCATGAGAGAACAAAGGACAACAAACAGGGTAATACATCAGCATCTGGGTAAGTGGTATGTAGATGCTCTGTATGCACTTCTTATTCTTGCAGATTTTTCCTCTTTTGACACTTTTCAAGATTAAAAAAATATTCGACTTTGCTATTATTTAATAGACAATTAAATTTCCCTCTGCATATGCCTTTTAAGATTATAAAGCCCATTCTTCACATAATAAGCATATGTAAACTGAATTTATCTTATTCCTCAGATGATAATAAATAGACCCAGAGGTAGTTAATAGCTTTATAATTGTGTCTGGAAATGCACATTACTGCATTACCTCTTACATTTATTAAAAAATCTTTAAAAAGTGGAAAAACACCACTTCAGTTTTGCAAATGTTCAAGAAATGTCTATATTCACTGTTCCACTAATTCAGCTAATTTGAGCATAGTGGAAATGAATTTAAGTGTAGTTCCTTGGACAGATTCTTTACATAGAGAAGTACCTAGTCACAGACCACACCACGTATCTTAGCCAACAACAGAGTAAATGCTTCTTATTGGTGGATTAAATAGTTCAACAAGTTGATTTTGATCTCTTTTTGTGCTCAAGCACTGTGCTAGGTATTGGGAACAGAAAGATGAATGGAGCAATGAGTGGGTAAAACAGGTACAAAAAGATATACAGACAAAGACACAGAGGCAATGTGTTAGACACGTGGAATGAAATATAACTCAGCTTTGGGAGAAGAGTAAAGAGCACTTGGAAATGTTTCCCAGAAAACAAGGAAATTAAAGGTGAAGAACTAGTCGGAGTTAGCTAGGGCAGTGGGATGGGGAGAGCAGAATGTGGGGAGGGAGCAGAAGGAACTGGAGTTTAGAGGTGGAAAAATCACAGAATTTGAGGAGGAAGCTACTAAGTGGTTTCATGCTTGTAGGGCCAAAAATTAGAGGCAGGGGATGGTATTGTAAAAAGCTGGAATGGTTGCTGGTGTCAGAGTACAGAAGGATTCATAAGCCATGCTAAAGATGTTTGGAGCCCAAAGCTATAGGAAACCACAGAAGGATGCCAGGCAGGGAAGTGACATTGTTGGATTTGCAGTTTTAGGTACAGCTCTGGATTGGAAAGTAACAAGATTTAAAGCCCAGTGATTTGGTAGGAGGCTTCGATGGAGGTCAAGGAGTGGGAGGGAGGGACAGAGAGAGGACCAAATGAAATAAAGAAGAGAGACGGAGTGGAGTCAAGAGTGATCCCAGGTTTCTGGGGCCCGGGGCTCTGGCTGTATCTGGATGAGAAGGCATAGATTAGTTTAGTGGTTTTCAAACTTCTGAGTCCATTAGACTCAGCAGGAGGTTTAGAAAACACACGTGGCTGGCTACCCCCAAGTTTCAGATTCACTGGGTTGGCTGGACCCAAGGAATTGCATTTTTTTTTTTAAAAGGGATTTTATTTATTTGACAGAGAGAAACACAGCCAGAAAGGGAACACAAGCAGGGGGAGTGAAAGAGGGAGAAGCAGGCCTCCTGCCGAGCAGGGAGCCCTATGTGGGACTCGATCCCAGGATCATGACCTGAGCTGAAGGCAGTTGCTCAACCAACTGAGCCACCCAGATGCCCCAGAATTGCATTTTTAACAAGTTCTTCCGTGATGCAGATAGCAATCTTGGGAACCACTGGATTATTGGTTCTCAAATTAAGAATCTTCTTGAGTGTTCATTAAAAATGCCGATTTCTAGAGGGGCCTGGGTGGCTTAGTCCATTAAGTGTCTGCTTTCGGCTCACGTCATGATCTCAGGGTCCTGGGATCAAGTCCCACACTGGGCTCCCTGCTCAGTGAGGAGTCTGCTTCTCCCTCTTCCTCTGCTGCTCCCCCTGCTTTCTTTCTCACTCTCTTTCTTTCTGTCTGTAAAATTAAAAAAAAAAAAAATGCCGATTCCTGGGGCGTCTGGGTAGCTCAGTCACTTCCAACTTTTGTTTCAGTTTGGGTCATGATTTCAGGGTTCAGAAATCAAACCCCACCTCGGGCTCCCCACTCAGCAGGAAGTCTGCTAGAGATTCTCTCCCTCTGCCCCTCCCCCCACTTGCTCGCCAGGCTGTGCTCTCTCCCTCCCTCTCTCTTAAATAAATAAATAAATCTTTAAAAAAATGCAGATTACTATGTCCTAAGATTAACTGAGTTGCAGTTTTCATAAAGGGCAAACGTCAAAGAATATCAGGATTTGATTTGTGCAAAAGCTGTGTCTTTATAGCCACCAAACCGAATTCCCCCGGTATGGTTGTCTATGTGGCCCATCTCCTCTGTGATGGCCCAGCTGCAGAAGTTAGACGAAGGGTGCTTTTAGGAGCAATATTGGGTTGCCCAGAGACAACTTGTTTCCCATGCTGTGAGCCTTGATGATCACCATTAATACAGCCTGTTAACCTGCTAACCTACAGCAGGAATAAACCTTTACTAATCTTGGCCCATTGACTCATCATGTACAGAAAGTATTCATTCAGTTTAATTCAGTGACAGTATTGTCTTCATAATAGCCATTCTTGTTTCACTTTAAATTTTATTCAGCATCGAAGTGCTGAAGGGTGTATTTTAGTGTCCCTCCCTGTTTATTTGTGTTGTAATGTTTGGTTGAAAAAAAAATCATAAATGCATTTGTTTACTTCTGGCAAGCTGTCCTTTATCTGAGTTAATGAAGGACGTAATCTCCAATTAGCTAAACAGAGTTCAGGCAATTTAAAATACTTTGAAAACAGTGTAACTTTATTATTTCTCCATTAAAAGATTGTTTTTTCAACTTTTAGATAAATACTCACCAGTGGAAGCCAGTTTTGCAGAAGGATGCAACTGTTTTACAATGATGATATTAATTGTTAACCCAAAACACTCCCTATGGGTGAAAACTCTACTGCATTTAGTAGATTAGATATATCCCTGATGATTTTCTTTCTTATCAAAAACCCCTTTCTGCTGGATTAGAGCAGAGATAAATCTCCCCTCCTATCGGTACATTTACATAAATTTCAGGGCACAAATTATTGTGGAAATACAATAGTATTTCTATTGATATATGTATTATATGTTCTGGTGAATACCATACTTAGAAGCAGATATTTTAAAGACAAATAACATATTTCCATAACCAACTTTCTCATAAGACTTAGCAGTAGTAATTTCATTCTTCTTTCTTTCTGTCAATTTAAAGTAAGAATGCCAAAATAATACATGGAATTAATTAGAAGACTGTGTTTTTTCACAAGTCTCCTCTTTAACTGCCCAGTTTGAACCATAAAGTATATTCCCATGAAAAATGTGGTCCTATATATAGCTTTGTATTTTATTTCAACTACTTTTATGACCTTGAAACTTGGCAGGGATTCGACTCCTCCACCCCTGCCCGCCCCCCATTTCCAAAGAATTTATGGGCTATCTTAACTCTGTAGAGTTTTTTCCCTAAACACTGGCACCATGATTCAGGTTTCTTTTTATTAATAGAGAATCTATATAACATGAATTTTCTCTCAGTTTTTACTTGTCGTCTCTATGAAACTGCTTTAGGAACTAAATCTATTCGAACAGCATGACATGCCATATTCTATAAAAGTTTATTATATGCAAAGCATATATGTATGTAAGAGCAGAGCCCAAAGGTGCCCAGACAGAAGCTTTCCATTATAGGTAAACTTAAGAGGCAGGCTGAACCAATGATGTAACTTAATTAATTCTCTAAATATTTTATCCTGGCATCTGTATTTCTAATGTCATCTTGAAAAGATATCTCAGTCTGTGGGGATCATTCTTTCTTAAGGATTGCTCATTTATGAGGATCCTGACAGATAGACACATCTATTATATTTGAACCTGTACCTACGACATTGATCTCACCTCTACTGTGATAGAGTAGGAAGCGATATTGATCTCACCTCTACTGCGTGCAGGTGGAGTCCAGTTTCCCGGTGGCTTACCCACTGATGATGGTTTACTCAGACCCACTGGGAAATTGTGCTTACTCTCCCACACCACTGGGCACATGCAGCGTATTGTACAGGAAAATTCGGATTTGCTGCGTAGCCAACGTATCAAGGACTTGAAAGAGTGAATTTGGTTTCAGGGGTGTAATGAAGTGAAGGGTCCAGTGACTGTTCCACTTGTCTTCAAAAGCTGGTCAAGGGTTAATCAGTTCAAGAGCCAGAGATCCCTGGTTGAATTTGGCCCATAGGTTAAGGAGAACCTGCTCAGAGTTGAATTTTTTTCTGATACGGTTATTTTACTTGACCGGCACATTGATTTGTTTTGTTGTGTTTTGTTTTTAATGAAATTGCTGAGTCACACGATGGAGAAAAGACTAGCTGCATAGGAAACCACTTGCTGGATATAATGGATTTCAAAGGAGAAATCTATACTGCTGCTGGTCACATGCAAAGGAAAAAAGAACCAAATGGCTAAAGTAATGCCATGTTGTATGTTGTAGCCAAGGATTGTATTGCTGATGAGCCCAGCATCTGTTGTTAAATGAAGAGAGTAGATCATGGGTCAGCAAACTATGGCTTGTCAGCTCCTATGTTTGTAAATAAAAGTATTGAAACAAAGCCACACATGGTTATCTACGCATTGTCTGTGTTTACCTTCACGCTACCTCAGTAAAGTTGAGTAAATGCAACAGTATTTGTATAGTCTGTGAAGCCTAAAATATTTATTCTTTTGGCCTTTACAAAAGAAGTCTGCCAGTTCTTGGGGTAGATGAATAACCATGTGGCAGATGAACAGATCACATTTTATGTACAGATATTTTAAAGTAAAAAAAAAAAAGAAGACAAAACATATTCTGTACAGTCAATTTAAAATTATCATGCCTCACAATGTTAATAGTAATCCCTTAATATAATTTGATACCAGTTCACGTAAAAAATTTCTGAATTGTTAAAATATCATTTACAGTTTTTTTCCCAAGCTGGGAGCCAACTGGAACTGATGTTTGTGTCTCTCAAGTCCCCTTCATTCAAGATATGTCCCTTTTTTGGTGACACTGGCTTTCTGAAAAGGCCATTTATGTGGCTAGTAGGATGTTTCACCTTCTGCAACATATCTGATTGCTTTTGAGGGCTATCAACTATTGTGTTCCTGTCTGCCCCTTACTGTCAACTGAAAGTTAGATCTCTACTGAACTCAGGTTAAATGTGGTTGTCCGGGAATCATAAGAAGTAAGCTGAAATCTGCATCAGATCTGACAAGTTTGTGCCATCATTGGTCCCGCTGAGATTGACCATCAGCTTAGTTAACAAATTATTTTAAAAATAAGAAAAGTAGTGTTTAAGCAGTCCAAAACAGAGTACAGGAAGCAAAAAGTTAAACATGGACCTTGCAACGCACCACGGATTTCCTGCTCTCTGTACTGTTCTGGGCTGACCCTCAATACATTCACCCAGCCACTCACTCTCCATTGCCTTTATTTTTAACTTTTCTTCCAGTAGAGTTAACATATCCAATGCTTCTCAGAGGGGTTTTGTCACTGGATCCCATTCTGAATCAGTGAAATTCTTTGGTGGCGGTATTTTCTTGATGGTTGTGTCTTGTTTGGGTTCTGAGTTGTTGAGGGTTTTGCTTTTGTGCCATTTCTTCCTTTGTTTTTAAGTGAAGAATTTTGAGAGAAAAACCACAAAATGGATAAAGATTGTAAAGACTGGTAATGAGATGTGAAGGAAGTTAAAAGGAGTTGTGATTGAGATTTAAATAGATAAAGAGGGAAACCCAAGCTCTTAGTTAACAATTGCTTATAGTAATTGTAACTTTAAAATTTGCAATGCAGTTTTAAGGCATTAACGTTTCTTAATGTGGCAAGTGCTAGAGGCTCCTTCTCTGGCATGAAATAAACTGGATGTGTAAGGATCAATCAGCCGGAGGCTGACATGAGCTAGAAACTCTGACCTCTGATCCTGGACTTCCATTGTGTTAGTCTAAGTTTTCTATTTCGCCTTGTAACTTGTATTTCCTTGGTTCATGGACTTGTGTTTTATAGCCCAGGTCTGGTATTTTATACATTTTAGCTAAAAGCATGTAACATTGTCTGATGTGTGTGTTTCACAACTTGGAGCTCCAATGACCTAATCTGTCCCATTATTTTTAGGCAGGAATGCATTTACGGGTTTTGCAAGACAAGAGATAGAGTGTGAGATAGAAAGACACTGCAGAGAAGAGTGAATGAACTTTTAAAGTTCCCAAAGGGCTCCCATCAGGAGGAAGACAGTTAATCAAAATGACGGATGCAGAGGTATAAGCCCGACAAGGGGAGCATACTGAATAGCCCTGTGATGACCGCAAGGAAGTATCTGAGCTTCTCTTGGATATTGGATGTTTTAGAACAGGTGTGAAGAGGAGAACGCAAAAGATGAGTTGAAAAATAACCATGCTTCATTGTTTTAGGACGAGGGACTGCCTAAAAAGAAACTGTCTATCGGGGCGCGTGGGTGGCTCAGTTGGTTAAGCGACTGCCTTCGGCTCAGGTCATGATCCGGGACACCCGGGATCGAGTCCCACATCGGGCTTCCTGCTCGGCGGGAAGCCTGCTTCTCCCTCTCTCACTCCCCCTGCTTGTGTACCCCCTCTGGCTGTGTTTCTCTCTGTCAAATAAATTAAAAAAAATCTTAAAAAAAAAAAAAAAGAAAAGAAAAGAAACTGTCTATCACCTGCCCATGAAGTCCTAAGCAGACAAAAAGTAAATCAGAACTGGGTTCACTATTGATTGATTGACTACTGCACTAGTTTAAGTAGAATGTGAACTTTACTCTGCTGGTCGAGCCTGCAAGACAGCTGAGTTGGTAGGGGGGAGGGAGGGAAATGCTGATGAAGGTTAAAAAGAGAGGGATGAGGAGAAGGTGCAGAGAGCTACTGGACTGGGTCTCGGTCTGATGCCTGTGAAAGAGGTATGGGGGAGCTTCAGACTTCAGTATAGTTCAGAGAAGACCTCATCGAGGCCAGGAGGGAATCGTCCATCACAAGAGTACTGAACCGGGTAAGAATGCGTAGACTTGGTGTTATCCTCACAGTGCTCACTCATTGGCTGGGAGAACCTTGGGGAGCCACGGCTCTGGCATTAGGGCAGAGGGTCTGAGGATGGCAGTTGGCATCCTCTGTGGACCTTGCTCGCCCACAGTGTTGCAGCCCACGGCAGCCACAGACAGCATTGTCCACGAAAGCAACCTCTGTCCCTGCTTCCTCTCTTCACTCATGCTTGCACGTTCTCGTAGGATTACTTGGTTGTATAATCTAACAGAGGATGACACTTTGCAATGTGTATTTCTTTAGCATTTTAGAGACTGTGTTTTGACAATGCAAGTTTACTGCTTTCTGCTTGTGAACTTAGGGCTGGGACCTGACAAACAGGTAGATCTTTGGCTAACTGGATAATCTATACAGAGAGCTGTGAGAGTAGTGTCTCATTTTTCCTTCCCTACATAGTGTCAAGGAGAGGGCTGAAGTAGGTCATCAATTAATTCTTTGTGAATGGTTGAGTAAATTTATTCTGACCTGTACTTACTTGAGTTATTTATTTAGAATGCTGATGGTCTCTGTCTCACCTCATGCCCCTTCTTCCTTGCATCCTGACCTTAGTTGTTTATTCAGTGTAATAACTAAGAACAGGTGATTGTGACTCAAAGGAAGAGAAAAAAATCACAGCAGAAGAAAGGTGTTTTTGTCTGTAGCAAAGCTTTGGTTGAATTCCTTATTTGCTTCAGTTTAGCTATAAAATGTAACAGCATACATATCTGTGTAAAGTCAACTTCAACCAGGTAAAAATTGACAGCTAGCAAAACAGCGTGCATAGTGTGCATCCTACCCCTGAACTCATATAGTGACCTGATCAAGTGCCTGATACTCCCATTTAGTGATATATAATGACCTTCTTTCCCTATTAATAGAGCTAAACCATATCTACCTTTCTGTTCTTTGAAGTTTTTACTTAACTCTCTTCCACCAAAAGATGCATTTTTATTTTTTGCAGTGCCAACTAAATCTTTAAAGGGGGGCAAGTGATCACCGGAGTCACACAGCCACTGTGCTGTATTGAGCTCTGACCCAAGAGAAGGGGCCGAGAAATAAGGTCTATACAGTGGAGTGGGTGATGATGTCAATTACAGTGTTGTTATGAGCTAACTGTGTCCCTCAAAAAGATCTGTTGAGGTCAACCCCAGGTACCTGTGAATGTGACTTTGTTTGGAAATAGGATCTTTATAGATATAACCATACATCTGTAAAGATAAGATTAGGTCATCCTGGACTAAAGTGGGCGCTAATCTAAGTGTGACCGATGTCCTTATAAGACAAGGGACATTTGGGTCGACACACACCCAGAAAATGCCATGTGACTGTGGAGACAAGAGATGACAGTTATGCCACCACAAACCAGGGAGTGTCTGGGTCTACCAGAAGATGGAAGAGTGGAAGAGGAAAAGAGAGACCCTCCCCTAGAGGCTAGGTAGAGAGCATGGTCCTGCCAACATCTTGGTTTCAGATTTCTAGCTTCCAGAACTAGGAGAGACCATATTTTTGTTGTTTTAAGATACTCAGTTTGCAGTATTTGTTATGTGAAATTGACGCATAGATATGGTTCACAGCTATAAGTGAGATGGGAGATCTAGGCTTCCAGGTATGGAATAAGTAAGTCACAGGCTAAAATGTAGAGCATGGGGAATAGAGTCAGTGGTATTGCAGTAGTGATGTATGTGACAGATGCCCCAACACTTGTGGGGAGCACAGCAGAATGTGTTGAGTTGTCAAATCACTATTGTATAACCTGAAACTAATGGAAAGAGTGTTAGCTGTACTCAAATTAAAAAAAAAAAAAGTTTTAAAGAAGCAATCAGAAAGGAAAATAAAGTGTATCTGGTGTATCTGTCATTAAATGACTTTTTGAGACAGTTAAAAAGTATAAAAGCATCTCTTGCTATATTTTCCCCCACCTATAAAGGTCTCCTCTAAAGGACATCCACTATTACCACTTTCTTGGGCACCATTCTGAAAGTGTATAGTGCATTTACATGCATATAAGCGTATCTACTTTCCTTTCCCATCCCCTTTCAACAAGTAACAACATGCTCTTTACACATTGTGAACCCTGTTTATTATTTATACTATAACTTTGAGATCTTTGCATCTCGACACTTAAAAAGCTACTTTGTTATAAGAAATATTTAGATTTGACTTACTATATAGAATTCGTTGTTTATGAAACCCAATAACTATTTCTGTTACTATTCCTTGTTAGTGTAGCACACAGTCATATGTGAAATGCTTAATACTACCCTGTTTTGAAAACTTTAGTGGGGGGCATCTGGGTGGCTCAGTTGTTAAGCATCTGCCTTCAGCTCAGGTCATGATCCTGGAGACCCGGGATCGAGCCCCACATCGGGCTCCCTGCTCGGTGGGAAGCCTGCTTCACCCTCTCCCACTCCCCCTGCTTGTGTTCCCTCTCTTGCTGTGTCTCTGTCAAATAAATAAATAAACAAACAAACAAACAAACAAAACAACTATCATGGGCTATGTACTGTAGAAAGTGATTTACATATTTTTTTTAGCTTGAGCGGAGGTAGGATTAACAAGAAAGTTTCTATTTCCTTGGCCTAAAGCACATCAAATACATGTTTACTATTAGAATAGGATCAAATTCCATTTGAACGGTAGGCTCCTGAGAAGAATAAAAAAAAATGGAAATTTTTATAGTTAGTCCTGATTACTGCCAAACTGCCTCAAGGTTAGTTATATGTTTAAAGTCTTATCTCTTATCTTTTACTTGTCATTACTGAAAAAAAACATTGCTTTGGTGCCATAAATCTGAGTTTTCTTTGTACAGAATTTATGCTCAGCAAAGCTGAGCCTGGTTTTGATTTTTTCTGAAAGTTCTTAACTAGGATCAAAGCAAGGGTACATATATATTTTATACTGAGATTGTGAGCCAATTTTTAAAAAAATATTTTACTTACTTATTTGAGAAGGAGACAGACATAGAGAGCATGATTTGGGGAAGGGTCAGAGGGAGAGGGAGAAGCAGGCTCCCCGTTGAGCAGGGAGCCTGACGTGGGGCTTGATCCCAGGACTCTGAGATCATGACCTAAACCAAAGGCAAACATGTAACTGACTGAGCCCCCCAGGTGCCTGTGAGCCAATTATATATACAGCCCACTGTGCCATCCTAAGATTGCTATGATGATGACTCCTGTCCTTAGTTCAAACATGGATTCTTCATTGAAAACTCGACAGCCAGGAATTGGAAGGTTGTGGAATGTTGCCTGGGACCACAAAGAAGCGGGGAAGTATCTGTGGCATTATTGTCCTCCTTCAGACATGGAAATGAAAGGCCATATATCTTCCAATCTGCTGTAGACAGCGGGTAAATAGACCAGTACTTCTGAAAGTGCATCCAAACATCCCCATTCTTGGTAGAAACTCCAACGGTTAAGACGAGTCCCTTCTGCTTTAACTAGTGCTCTCTCTGCCAGAGCTACGAGGTGGCACCAACTGAGAGATTTCCAGCAGCACCACAGCAGGGAGCCAAGTTCTGTCTGGTCAGTGCATGTAGATAGAAGTGATGTAGTGGTCCTCCCAGGCCCTCGAAAGGAATGGGTGTGTATGCCCTTCCTGTTTCATTCGCTGCTGCTCAGACACGCAAGTGATGGTGGGGTCTGGGCTGCCACCTTGGACTCAAGAGAGAAGCCACATGTTGGGGATAGCAGAGTCATAATCTTTTGCAAGGAAGAAATGAACACTGTGTTATTTCAGCTCCTATATTTTGGAGGTGCTCTTTTTTTTCAACATCTTTGTGCCCTAATTAATACACCCACATTTCCAGTTATTGGTACAAACAAAAACAAAGAAAAACATCTAGGCCGCCCACATCTTTTACCTATCTTTTGTATATTGAATGTGCAAATTACCGGTGTCGGAGCAGTGTAGATTCCAAGAGAACAAGTGTCATTTCCTCTTAATTCTGTGTTTTAGAAATGCCTGAGACATGAAATGAGACTAGTTAATATTGAGTTGGTTAGAGTGATATTTTCCAAGCTGCTTTTCAGGAAACCTGTATTAATGGGTTACGGATTCAGTACCAAATCCCAATTGAAGGACGGGTTCCCCCAACCAGCAAGCAATCCTCTAACACCATTGAGTGTCCTACAATTCATTTGCATCCTGATACTATTTACCCAGAGATAGCATCAGGCACGCATGTGACAGGCTCCATCCCGCAAGCCCGCCCTCCACAGCAGATGCCAGTCACAAGCTTGGGTTGTTCCCTGTGCTTCTGGCCGACCCACTAGAAATCAGATGTTCCCACGGCGCCCTCCTTGAGTTTGATCGATTTGCCAGAGCAGCTCTCACAAAACTCAGGAAACCCATTTACTCACTAGCTTGCCAGTTTACCACAAAGAATATTAAAGGATTTGATTCAACAGCCCAGTTACAACATACCTAGGCCGAGGTCTTGAAAGAGGAACTTCTGTCCTGTTGGAATTTGGGGCCCAGCACAAAATCTCATGGAAGCGTCCTGCGTCCCCAACTTGGAAGCTCCCAGAAGCCCCTCCTTTTGGGTTTTATGGAGGCTGCTCTACAGGGGCGTGATTGATTTGGTCACTAACCACTGTCAACCTCCAGCCCTTCTCCCCTCCCTGGAAACCAGGAAGCCGGACTGAAACTTCCACCTGGCTATTCGTGCTTGGGTCCCCTGGCAACCCCCCATCCTTAGGTGCCTTCCCAAAGTCACCTCATTAATGGAGACCCAGTTGTGATGGTGCAGGTGGTCTTGTTATGAATAATGAGATGCCTGCTTCACCTTTGTGACTCACACACAATTTCAGAAGTGAGGGCAGGAGACCAAATATCTTAACAAAAGATGTTCCCATTGCTCTTGTAGCTCTGGAAATTTCAAGGCTTTGGGGAGCTTGTGAGCCAGGAACCTTGAGTGAAAAGCAAGAATTATATTTATGATAAATCACACTATCACATGGGTGTTCCTCCAAAAAAGGAGTAGGGGATGATTTGGAGACAGTATGAAAAGTAGTGGGTCAAATAACTCTAACCAATTTCTATAATGAGAAACTAATACTGTCGCTCTGCCAGCAGGACAATATAGTACTCAGTGTTTTCCAATGTTATTTAACTGTGGATCTCTTTGTTTGGGACACATATTAATGTTTTGTAGAACCAGTGTTCTTCTGACCTATAGCTTGGAATTCCAGTGTCACACAGTTTCCAGCTGTCTTGTATTTTATTGGGCAATAAACCATCTGTCTCTTTTAAAGATAACTATGTATTGTGAGTGGATAAAAACTTTAACTTGGGGCGCCTGGGTGGCTCAGTCATTAAGCAACTGCCTTCGGCTCAGGTCATGATCCTGGAGTCCCAGGATTGAGCCCCACATTAGGCTCTCTGCTCAGGGGGAAGCCTGCTTCTCCCTCTCTCCCCCTGCTTGTGTTCCCTTTCTAGCTGTGTTTCTCTCTGTCAAATAAATAAGTAAATATTTGAAAGTCTAGTCATACACATTTTTCCCTTGCAAAGAATGTAAGCAACACAATACATTTATTTTTCATTCCATGTTAATTCTTGTTGTCAAAGAAGAAAAATAATTTAAAGGGAATTCCTGGAAGAATATCTGGGGACCTAAAAATAAAAATCATGGTTTTATTTTAAGCTTGTCAACAGGGGTGACTGTTTTCCTGGTTGCCTTTGGACAACTGCTGATGAAGCAGTCCCTTGCGTGACTCTTCACAGTCTCAGCTTCTGTCCTGTGATTTTTTTTTTTTTTTTTTTTTTTTTTGTCCCTAACCCTCCTTTCTTGGGTGCACTGGTGGCTGCAGGGGTTGAGTTATGAAATTATATTCTGCCAAGTGTGATTTATTCAGCACAAGTTATTTACTCTTTAGTTGAATTTCTCTTACTCTTAATATGATGTTTGAACTTCTCTTAGATTTGCAAAGTCTTTAGGCCACCCATAGCCAATGAAATCCACAAGTCCAACTAGCTTCTGGCCTAAAGCTCTGGATTTGTAAATTTTGGCTTTAAATGTGGTACTTCTGCATGGTACATTTTTATTCCCAAAGGTGTATGCTTACTTTGGCCCCACAATAATGTTTGATTTGAGTTGTCTGGAATCTTACCAGAGCTTCCAAATACATTTTGTTAATTTAAAATAACTTTTTCCATTTTATTTAGGTGAGCTCTAATTTTTTCTTTGTTTTTAAAAGGTTGCATGTCCAAAAAGAAATGGAATGTAAGCATGGCTATCTACAGAGATGATGAGTTTCATTAATTCTCATCTGCATGAAAAACATTCCAACCAGTGTAACCTCCTCTCCTATTACAAACTAAATGCAATTTATCCAGTAAGAAAAAGATGTTTCCTAATAGTATGGTCCATATCTAGATTGCTTTTAATACTAGCTCTTAAGTGAGGCCAATAAACTTTCCTCATAGAGATCATTGGGAAAAGCTGTCCTGTGTTCATTAGCTGTAATACACGACTCTGGCATGAGTTACCTTGCAAATAATTTGGGCAAAATGGAGGCAGTTCAGTGTGGTTTGCTTGCAACACTGAAGGTGTCTCATGAATGCTGCCCTTTCAATAATTTTTTAATTAACTGAATGTCTTCCTATCTGTAGCAAGCAGGAGACAGTGGTTTCCGGTGGAGTTTCTGCTTGAGTCTATCACCAGCACTATAGTTTTGACAGTGAATATCATTTGAGGAACCTTCGTTGTCTCTGATGTTATGTAGTTAGAGATTTGGACTCTCGCTGCGACTTTTAGGCTCTTTCCCGTAGGCTGTTTCCCTAGGTGTGGTCGGAGGTGTGTGGTATCATTCATTCTTTCACTGCCATTTGCCCAATGCACTGTTCCTATAAATATGAAGAGGGTGGTGTGCTTTGGATCTGTGGGATGGGGTGATGCTGACCTTGATTCCCCGTACTGTGAATTTCCCGGTGATGGAGAGTCTTCTCAGCCCTGGCGGGATTCTTTCAGGTTCTTCAGCACACGCAGGTGCACGGCTCCACCCTCTGTCCTCGCCCATCCCTCCAGGCCCTTCTCTTCCCACCACCCTCCTCACCTTCTCCTAGCTTCAGAAGGGGAGCTAGCATTTTCTGATGTGTGCCTCTCCAAACTAGCTCTGGTTTCCTAAAGCTTCCTCCCTTTGTGTTCTCCTAAAGAAATCCTACCTATTCATTCAATAATTCAGCAGTTATTTACTGAGAACCTACTGCCTGCCATGCCTTATGTGAAGCACACAGAAAGGGCTCAATTGTAGTCTTGAATTGGGTAAATTAATCCTTGGGGAAACGGCAACATAAAACTGCCTCTTCTTCTGGGCCCTTTGTTTAAAACTTCCTTTAAATTTTCACACTGTTTTCATTTACATTGTATTGTGGTTGCTCAGTTTATCTGTGTATGTTTTTCTTTCTAGACCGTAAGTACTCTAAGATACTGTATTTTATTTATTTCCCAGCAAATAGCTCAGTGAGTTGGAAAGAACAAAATTAGAGTAGAACAGACCATTTGAATTCCAGCGCCACCTCTTACTAGCTGGGCAAGTTAATTAGCTTCTCTAAATCCTGGATTCCCCATTTGTGTATCAGAGATAAGAACTTCAAATTAAATCAATTCAACGAGGTTTATTTGTTTTGACTGTGTCCTTAGACTTTAAATGAGAACATGTTTGTTCATGCCTGGTCAGCACCTTACTAAGTATGAAACATACCAGGTGTCTCCCATTAATAATCCTCTTCTTCCAGGACCCTTAGGGGGGGAGCATTGTAGGAACTCATGAATATTTGTTGAATAAGTGGACAAAACACATAGGATATCTATCACTACATATGTTTACATAGAAATGAGGGAATAGGCATGAATTTTATGTATTATTTCGGGGCTCTTGCTTCTCTGCTAATTGGGTATAGGCAGGTAATGACCTTGCCCTCCAGCTGTCCTAAACAGAAACTAACTGGTGCTGTCTTAAGCCATCTTTCTCTCTTTTGATAAAAGAGAGCAATTATTTGGAAATTATTTGGACATTCCAATTATTTGGAAATGATTGGGAAAATATACATTTTTCCCTTCCAAGGAATGTAAGCAACACAGTATATTTATTTTTCATTCCATGTTAATTCTTGTTGTCAAAGAAGAAAAATAATTTAAAGGGAATTCCTGGAAGAATATCTGGGGACCTAAAAATAAAAATCATGGTTTTATTTTAAGCTTGTCAACAGGGGTGACAAGTGCAAGAATTGTAGCTCAGATGTACGGGAAGCAGCTCATAATTCCATTTCTCACTGTGTTTTATCTTCCCTGTCACTTTCCCTAAAGTGGAACTAATTTTTAATATCAGAGGGAGAGAGATGGGAAAAGTTCCAGTTTTATTTGTAAAGATGACACTATGGTGAATGAAAATGTACTTGTCTATTTTAGTGTCTGGCCTCTGGGACAGAGAGAGGCCCTACAGCCTGGTCCTCAAGCCCTTCACGATGCTCCTGGGCCTGCCGTCACTGGTCCTCTCGGGGCTCTGCTAGTTGCTGTTGAGGGCACTAGGGGTGATGTGGGACTCGATTAGAAGTCTTTTAATTTCCCTTGCTAAATTGGCCTGTACAAAATTCAGAAGCCTTATTCTTTTCAACCCGAGGGAAGTCGAGGGGCAGCAGTAAGTATCCCCTTGGAGAAGCAGATTCAGCCCGTTTCGGGGATAGGACAAGACTAGAGTATATCAATGAGTGTAGAGCTGGCTTGGATTCTGAGGCGCAGAATGGAGAAGGGGCTACATTGTGCTTCTGTTTGAGGTCTGGCTTGAGTCATGGGGTGGGCCCCTCAGTCCTTTTCCTTACCCTCAGCAAAAGCTTTTTTGTAGGGTCATCTCAAGTAGAAGGAGATGAGAGTCTGTATGATTTAGAAGTAGAGCACAAGCTAGTGAATTTGTACAGAATGCAAATTTTCTGTACAGAATACAAATATAAATCGGTACAGATATAAATTTTCTAGTTTTTTTCTAGCTTAGATTTTTATGACTGCAAATCTTATTTCTAATAGAAGTAACTGGAAGCTCCCAAGTCTGGAATTCTGACAAGAGGGTCAAACCCCCAGCATGTGTGGTAAAGTTTCTGGGATGTAAACAAATACAACTATGAGAGTGTGCTCCATCCTGCTGATTTTATAATCAGTTTGGGAAGGCTCAAAGCAACTGTTAAAGCTAAGTATAAAGGACACAGGAAAATAACTATAAAACTAGAAGCATACCTCAGTTTGATATCAACTATGGGGAAGTTCTTGGATCTAGTGCAAAACTTGAAACCTGACATAATCTGTGTACACTTTTTTTTTTTGTTTAAAAACGGATGGAACCATGTTGTCTATAGTTTGAAGGTGAACAAGAGAAATTTCTTATTAACATGAAGTTAGTCATAACTGAAACTATTTATTGTTTCCTCTCTGAGTACTGCCCTCGTGCCCCATGACACTATCATTACTTATTGCATGATGTTTATTATATGTGGTTTTGGTGGAAAGCAGACAACTTGGGCAGTAGCACGAAGGTCAAAAGCTTCTTTCCTAGGAATGGGTGTGATAACATGGTGGGTTAGGGATTAGCTGAGAGAAGAAAGACACTGGGGAGGACACATACAGCCACCTTTTTGGGAGAAATGATTGGACAAAGGAAAATACAAAAGCTTTTAACCCAGAATGCTAATTTCTAGATAGTGATGCTTTTTAGTATATCAGAAGTCATTGAGCCATATAAGTACTAGCACTTTGTAGAATTTATTGAGTAACATTATATACTAGTCCTTGTATTAAGGACTTGGGATACAATTGTAGCTAAGCTCCTGGGGCTTTCATCAATCAATGTAGGTGTGGTGTCTATTGGACAAGATTATAGTTAGATTTCTGTATGTTTGATGATATGAGAATACATGTATTTATTCCTGGCCAATACGAAGATAATAGTATGAAACAATGTTAGTAGAGGAAGGTGAGAGCCTTTATTCTAAGTGGAAGAACTTTGTTTTATCCAGGATGCTGCCATTTGTTAAGTCTAGCACCTATTAAATAGGATTCTTTTTCTGTGACTGATCAGAAGTATTTCATCCAACTTGTCTATAGCACATGCTGAGTTTTAAGCAAAATGAGAGAAAATTATTACAAATTAGAAACCTTGGGACTTTTATGAGGATTATGCTTTTACTGTGTTGCTGATACTAAGGCCTTTGGCCCTGGTGGTGCACTTGTTTCCCTCATGCAATTACGAGAGCTTCCTAATGGATCAGCATAAAAAGAGATAAAGCTTCTTGAATATGTAATATGACTTTGGGATACAGGTCTTTAGCTTGGCCATCCTTATTTTATATCGTCATTGTTCTTCAGTGTCAAAGTATGTAAAGAAGAGGCAAGGTGGTGTAGGCACTTAAGTGGGCATTTACCCATCACCCTCCCTTTCCACTGGCTCGATGCTTTTTAAATCACCCCTTAAGCAGCTCATCTGGAATTAGTGCATAACAGTAAACTTACTATGGCTGACATGAAGGCTTAAGATAATATTAAATGCAGAGAAACTCATTACTGTATTGGATAATATCCTTCCAGAAGTACAATACTATGACAAAAGACGTTCTTATGGAAATGAGTTATTTTATTATCTCCTTTATTATAAAAATGAAGTCAGAAGGAGAACTATGTCCCAATGCTTTTCACTTTTGAAATCCAAGTTTAAAAAGACAATATCCTTTCTTAGGTAGTGACCCAGAAATAAACTAGTGATGAGGGTATGTAATGAAAATGAATGAGAGGCAGAACTACGATGCATGTCTGGGAGAAAAAAAAGGAAACAGGCCACTCAAAGGGTTATATCAAGACTAAAAAGAAAGCAAATGACAGCTCCTTTGGCCACCTTCTGCTCATGACCCATTGCTCTTCTCCAGCTCCTGTGCAGAACTCAAATGCCCTGAGCATTTACCAGAGGTGGTCCACAAATGCATTTTTCTTTTTCTGCCAGTCATGTTCTCTTGCATTTCTGTCAACAGGGCTTATTTTCTAGCCATAATTTTATCAGCAGGATAGCAAAGTTGCCACATCTGGTAGATAATAGAGAATTTTAGTCTAGAAGTTTTGTTTCCCTTGCTGATTTTCTCCTCATTCCATATATTGCAGACTTAGACTGAACCCCCAGTTATATGCTATGCGAGCATCCCTTTCTCCTTGCTTATAACCTTTCCCATAAAAGTAGTTCATTTTGTTCTATACCTGTGTTAAGGTCCACCTCTCCTGATGGCCATGAAAACAGGGGACCTGTGGTCTCGTTTCCCACTAGTAGGTGTGGAGAAAGGCAGTCAAGATGGCTAATTTTATGTCAGTCCTTCCAAGTGCTCTTAGCTCAAGGAAGACAGGGATTCTCTAAAAGTCACGGTAACTTTCTCCCTTCGTACAAAGGTAACAGTAACTGCAGAATGTTCCGGAAGGTTGAATCTGAGTCTTGTTCTCGTTCCTCTCCATGAACCTCTGAGTTAGGTAATGGTACCCTCTCCAAATATGCTCAGTTCCTGCAAATTACATGACCTAAAATTGTAATGAATTTTGGAAAGTGTTCTAGTAAATATGGTTCCTATGGACCAGCCCCTGCGTTTGTATTTCAACCATCCCATCATCAGCCTTTACTTTTGATTATCTTTTATTTGGACATGTGACATCTTCACCTATTCTTCCCTAGTATCTCAAACATCCTTTCTTTTCAGTGTAATGATAATGTTGACGTTCCTTTAAAGTTCACCCAGCACATTTGTGAAGTTTCTCTTTACTCTCAAGACTCAACTCCAAGAAGCTCTTTTCCATCCTTCTTTCATTTTTTTCTAATACCTACCTGAACTCTAGAATTTTACTTGCTTTTTCATCTTTTGTGAAATGAATGGGCTCTATATTGTTTTACCTACTTGAGAGCAGAGCTGTTATGGTAGCAAATGATGAAAAAGTAAATTCTATACCTAGAATTTCTCTCTCAGGCCTTTTATGCTTTCTTTTTGACATTCCTGTCGAATGCGCTCCAGATTCCAGTCCTACAGCCATGTTCTCTGACCAGTGAGGAGTCCAGTTGGCTCATTCCTCTTATGCTTTGGATCTTTATAGCTATTAATGAGACTAAAGCCTGCATTAACTTTTTAGTAACCATGTCACATCGTTGGCTGGTATTGAGTTTTCAGAAACCTAAATCCCTTGTGATATAATGACAATCATAGTAATGAGAAACCACATTATTTTCTGTGTAACAGGAACATTAACATGTATCAGTTCCAAAACATAGATTATATACAGGATTAAATAAAGGCTCAAAATGATTGTCCAAGGCAATGCAATTAACATGGATCAAGGCAGGTTTTTTTTTTTTCTTCTTCTTCTTCTTCTTTGCAAAGAATCATGAGGTTGTATTTCCTTCAACCTACGTTTTCACGCTGCTGATTCCAGGTCTTTAGTCTTTATGCTTATTCCAGTTATGCTAGTTTCAACCTATTCTTTAAGGTTCATTTTGACATGTTTTTGATTTTCTATTCCTCTCATATTTTTACATCCTCCAATGACCTGATAAATATTCCTTCTTTTTCTGTTTGAAACTTATCAATAGGATCAAGTCAAAACAGGACCAAAAACATAGGAAAATTGTCCACTAACTGAAGCTTCCTATTAGGGTGACTCTCTAGTAATGGATACATCTGGGTTAAAAAATGATTAATAGTCTGTGATTTCATTTAACCATACTGTCATTCAGCCCATATTTCTATGTTGTCTGTAAGAATTTATGCAACTAAAATAAACAAGCACAAGGAACTACATTAGATTCTGTGAAAAGGACACAAAGAGAAAACATAGTCTTTTTGTGGTTGCAGGGGAATAGGTAACTGATGTGTACACAAGTAATTATAAGTAAACCGTCTTTAATTTCCTCTCAGCTAAAGACCTAGTGAGATTTGAAAGGGGAGAGAGTAGATCTTGCTTGAGGGAAGAGAGAGGACTACATCTAGATGGGGATATGCCAGCTGAATCTTAAAAGTGATGTAAAAAGCTATGTGGGCCAAGAGAATGTCACCTAAACATGTGGAGATGGATTGATGTAGACTGTGTGTATGGAACAGTAAGTCATCTGCTTTCATTTGGGAAACAGGGGTGTATGTTGGGGTAGAGTGTGTAATAATGTTAGAGAGGTGGGTCGTGGACTGTGTTGGGGAGGAAAAAAAATTTCTCTACTTTTCAAGATTCTTTTGGTTGACCTAAGAATTAAATTGACATGAGACAAATTTTGGGAGAAAATCTAACTTAATTACGTACGTATGAGGGCTTCATAAGAATATGGGTCCCACAGGCAATTGAGGCAATATGCTATCTAGAGGTAAGGAGAAGGAAGTAGGGATCTGGGACTTCAAAGCAAAGAAAGATAATTCACAGGAAGGTGGAAAGGAGTAAATGTTTGATAAAAAAAAAAAAAAAAAGTTTGCTGGGCAATCCAGAAACAACAAGGCACAGAGAGGACTCTAACAAGCAGGCTTTGCTACATTCCTCCCTGTCTGCCATACCTAGTTCATATTATACTATAGTTATCTATGGTGACAGCTCTCTTACTGGAGCAGGTCCCCTATCTAAATTTTTTTAGGCAGTTGGGGGGAAAGTCAAAGATTTTCCTGAACCATCTGTTTCTTAAAAATAACCAACTGAAAATAATCTATATTACAAAGAGACACAGTTTAGTGGGGCAAATTTTGCTCCCCTATAACTGACATGGGGGACTTCTGACATGCTAAGAAGCTTGCACTTGGCTGTGCTAACAGCAGTATACTGGTCAGGAGCACAGACTCTAGAGCCAGACTGTCTGGCCTTGAATCCTAGCTATGTAAACTTAGATAACATATTAACACCTGCTGTGCCTTGGTTTATCTATCTGCAAAATGAAGTTAAAATGTCAACTGCCTTTTAAAATTTTGTAGGATTAAATGAGTTAATATTTCTTAAGCACTTACACAATGCCTGACAAATGGTAGGTGCTAAGTGTTTGTTAAAGAAAATAAAGATTTTGGTCTTTGGAGGAGGAAAGTGACATGACAGAAGTTTGATGGCAAAATGCTCACTCTGGCGGTGGTGAAAGTGATGGGTTAGGAAGAGGCTGTGTGTGCCGGGGGTTGGGGTAAGGGAAGCTTATAGTGAAAACAATTAGAAAACCAGTGGGATGGGGGCACCTGGGTGGCTCAGTGGGTTAAAGCCTCTGCCTTCGGCTCAGGTCATGATCTCAGGGTCTTGGGATCAAGCCCCATATGGGGCTCCCTCCTCAGCGGGGAGCCTGCTTCCCTCTCTCTCTCTCTGCCTGCCTCTCTGCCTACTTGTGATCTCTCTCTGTGTCAAATAAATAAATAAAATCTTAAAAAAAAAAAGAAAGAAAGAAAAGAAAACCAGTGGGATGGGCAAGAAAAATGAGGGAAAAGGCGCCTGGGTGGCTCAGTTGTTAAGCTCCTGCCTTCAGTGCAGGTCATGATCCTGGAGTCCCGGGATTGAGCCTCGAATCAGGTTCCCTGCTCAGTGGGAAGCCTGTTTCTCCCTCTCTCACTCCTCTCTCACTGTGTTTCTCTTTGTCAAATAAATAAATAAAATCTTTAATTAAAAAAAAAGAAATAATGAGGGAAAGTCTCAAAGAGAATAGTGAGAGGGCCGCTTCATTCAGTATTCCATTCATTCCCCTTCACTAATTGGCTTGTCCTTGTTGCTTGGTCAGAATTAAATCTCAGTGAACAAGCCCTCCTTCTCTTTCACCTTCTGAGAAAAGAAGTTATCAGCAAAATCAGTCAACAGTCAAGAATCCTTCAACTGCTCTGCAGTGTGCACAGTAAGACATGTTGTCAATATTTGGAGAGATGATAACTCTCTATCATGACTACATTTTACTTCTGTAATTCGAGGAAAGCATCCAGGTCACTGCTCTCTGTGTAAACATGATTAATAAACAACAACACACATACAAAGTCCAGCACACAGCATATCTTATCAGCAATCCATAGCTATGTAAAATCCTGTGTCTGTTACTGACCAAATGATATGACCCTGAGATTCAAGCCAGAAATTTTTCATGTATAGTAGTCAATTTGTGATTCTTGTTTTTTTAGCTTCTAAGTGCTTTTTCATCCCATGAGATGTACATGAAACACACATCTAGCAAATGGTAGGTTAACAGTAGAACCTGGCAATACCTAATGTTGGTATTTCAGGACACGCTGAAGTTCTGCTTTCTGAGATTCAATTCAAGGTAAAAGGAGCACTTAAGTTTCATAATGAGCAGCCTGGATAGTGAGTCGGTTTAAAAAGAAGGAGTCTTCAAGTATTGATCGAAGCTCTGAGCAAGGGCTTTTGTTTCTGTGTCTGATTTGTCTAATGATCTGCCTAAAAGGCTGCAGGCACCTTATGCTACCTCAGACATTTGAAGGTAAGACAGTTGTTAGAGGAGTAGGACCAGTGTCTATGTAGACAAAGTTTTAGGATTATGTAGAGTTTGAATACGGGCCTCTGGTTTCAGATATAGCCCTGGATTACAGCATGCTTTTGATTTTGGGTCCAGTTGCCTTTCTCTATAGTTAGCACAGGATGTGCCCCACCAGTGCTCCTTCCCAAGACCTGTAGTCATTTGCAACCCTGGCTGCACACTACAGTCACCTTGAATATCAAAAAATACGAATGCTCATGCTCTGTACCCAGAGAGTCTGATGTGATCAGTCTGGGAGAGGGTCCAGGTGCCAGTGATTCTAACGGGCAGTGAGGGTTGAGAATCTCAGCTTTAGAGACCATCTACAGTTCAGGCAAGAGGAATCTAAGGAGAATAAGTTGAATACTCTTGACTCAGCGCTGCCACCGTTGGTGCTATTGTCTGGCCTTGATGTGGCTACAGTTTTTTTGTTTTGTTTTGTTTTAAGATTTTATATATTTATATGACAGAAAGAAACACAGAGAGAGAGGGAACACAAGCAGGGGGAGTGAGAGAGGGAGAAGCAGGCTTCCCGCTGAGCAGGGAGCCTGATGCGGGGCTTGATCCGGGGACTCCGGGATCATGACCTGAGCTGAGGGCAGACGCTTAATGACTGAACCACTCAGGCGCTCCGATGTGACTACAGTTTTAAAGCTAGATCCTCTTCCAGCATCAAAGACCCAAATACCCTTTGACCCTCCTTTTCCTGCTTTCTCTCCCTGGCATTGAGTTCACTCATTGTTAATCTGTCTAGTTCATCACAGTTTCTAGAAGACCCAAATGCTTTACTTTTTATTTTATGTTTGCCCTGGAGGAATGGAACCTTGCTTTGTGAATTGCCACTAGAATTCCCTGGTGTCCACTACATGTTCCATAGGGTACTAAAGCTGAATGCCCCCTTTCAGTATTCTGTCTCCTAAGATACACTCTTGCTCCTACTGGGTGTCCCAGGGGGCGCTGGTCAGAACAACCACTGGGTGCCGTGTTTTCAGATAGCTTCATATTGGTTGATTTGACCTGAGGCACTTGAGGCTGGGTCTTGCCCTGTTTCCACCAGGGTTTGTTTTGGTTGAAAAGCTGGGTCTAGTTCTTGATTTGGCCCCTTCCAATGTACTTTCCTCTGTTGTAACTGTAGGCCATTGAATCTTACATATCCCTTTATATGATGATAAGGTTAATTCAGATGAATCCATTTTGAAGACCAGGCTCTGGGCATCATGCTTCTGCACAGGGAAGGTCCATCTGTACCTTTGGAGGATTCTGATATATCCTGCTTTCCACCAAGATGATTGCTTTGCAAGCTAGGAGTCCTTTATATCATTGACCATTCCTAGGAATCTACCCATCTGGTGAGTCCAGTGGTTACTGGATGAGCTAGGAGCATCATAGGTCTGTAAGCAGTCACTTAGAAGTTAGTGATTTGCTTTGGGTATATATTTTTTTTAAGATTTATTTATTTATTTTGAGAGAGAGAGCATGGGGAGGGGCAGAGGGAGAAAAAGAGAGAAAACCCCAAGTAGATTCCCCACTGAGTGCAGAGCCTGATACAGGGCTCAATTCCATGACCCCAAGATCACAACATGAACCAAAGCCAATCGACTGAGCCACCCAGGCACCCCTGCTTCAGGTAAATTTAACAACGTTTCAGTTTCTTTTTCTTTGTTAATCATACCCAGAGTGCTTCATATATTACTTTATATATATGTTATTCATATATTACCAGAAATCTGTTAGGTTTTGTAGATGCTCACTCTTTCTTGACATAGAAGAGGAAAGTATGGGGCTCATCTACAGGTCACAGGAAGAGTAGGAATGGATTAAAGCTTCCATTCTCAGCCTTGGTGGTGTATTTCTCATGTATCATGCTTAGCTTCACAATTTTAGCTGGTGGAATGCTTAGAAAAAACTCTATTAGTGCTTGATAAGTAAGGATTTTGTTTATTGCTAATGGCATGGAATGATGAAAGTCCCTGGTCTAACTCGTCTGACATTGACTGCAGATTGAATGTAGGGAAAGATGTAGAAGGAGACCATGTTTGATAGTCACACTTCATAGTCAAAGTGTTAGGAATTTTGATGCTGACCTCAATAGCAATTTAAAGGAAAAGTCTTTGTTGGCTCCACTGAAAATTTTGTATGTTCCAAGACCACACTTAAGACAAAATAAATTAGTGACTCTTTGGAAGTAGATTTATTGTAGAATTTCTATCATTAGCAAACTCCTCAAACACATATTTAAATTGGACTTGCAAAATTTGTAATTCTATATATGTAACATTTCTATGGACATGTTTATAATCTGTGGTTCTGAAGCAACATAATAGAAACATTGTAATGACAATATTTTCATTTTGATGAAATGTTGCTAGTCTTCCAAGATTTGACTATTTTATATTATGTGGTTTTTATGAGTGTATTTCTTTTTCTTTTGTAATTTGTTTGAAGAGAATTAGACAGAACCTGGTTATGTTACAGTATTAAAAAAAAAAGAGTCACTACATAGTTTTGAGTCCCGTTTCTGAGTGAAAGCCTCCTTTCATTGTGATATGCATTGATTTGAGCAATCTTTTGGTAGGCAGGTTGAACTGTGACCTAGTTGAATCAGTTTGTGGAAGTTATGAGTTAGGGAGAGTTGGGATTTGGGATTCACTGAAAGTTGACAGAAGGGAGGGTTATCTGACCTCTTTTTTTTTTTTTTCTTTTTAAAAATCAAATAGCTTTCAGTAGCGTTTTGTTTTCTGATAGTTCCTTTTACTTTTTGGCCAGAGGGAAATGCTTCCGAGAAATTTGGCTTTATGGGTAATGATGGATAATACTCATTTACCTTTTTGAGCTCTTATAGGTTTAACTATTTTGACCATAATTCTTAGCCCTAAAGAAAACAGAAATGTTGTTAGAATAATGTAAGTGGGGGCGCCTGGGTGACTCAGTTGGTTAAGCAACTGCCTTCGACTCAGGTCATGATCCCGGAGACCCTGGATGAGTCCCACATCGGGCTCCCTGCTCAGCGGGAAGCCTGCTTCTCCTTCTCTCACTCCCCCTGCTTGTGTTCCCTCTCTGGCTGTGTTTCTCTCTGTCAAATAAATAAAATCTTAAAAAAAAAAAAAAGAATAATGTAAGTAAATGCACTTTAGCCTACCCCTCTAGCTTTCTTAGTTATATGTGTTTAGCTCACATGTTAACATTGCTGGTATGCATGAATATGTCCTTAAAATTTTCCCTGGACCAACTGTATCACTAAAATAAAATAAGTAAAACTAATGGATCATGTGAAATTTACATGTTTAAGATAGAAATCCAGTTTGAACTCCACATCCGGTTTTCTCTTAACAGCTTTTTACGTACAAAAATTGATAATCTACTTATCTCCAATATGCTCTTATCATATATAGACATAGTTTTAAGATTGTTTAAAATTTGACTGGTTTGGATAGTATGAAGCAGGATTATTAGAAATAAATCTAGTTGTAAAATATTTATGTATTTTAAATAGTTTCTCCCATACTTGGGTTCTGACTTCCCAAGTAGCTACTTTGCTTAACACCTGATTTATTCTTGGACCACGAAATCAAAAACTAGTGATATATTTTATGGTGACTAACATAACACAATACAAATTTTAAAAAAATTAAAGAAACAAAACAAAAAAAACCCAAAACACACCTGATTTATTAATCCATTCTCACAATGAAAGCCAGTAAGTTTTGGTTCTATGCATTGCCAGTTCTTTGGGTATTCAGTTATGGACTGGATGTCACCTCAACATTGTCCAACCTCTGGGAGCATCAGCAAGCATACCTGTTTGGAACTTATCTCTGGAGATTTTGATCCATTAAATCGCATGTGGGGAGCCTGAGCATTTGTATTTTTGAAAAACTCTCCAGGTGATTCCAATGTATCTCAAAGCTGAGACACCATCACTAAAGTATGTCCCAAACATGTGTGGCCTTCAGAGACTTTTCCAACCCTGAGATTTCCTATAGGCTGGCCCAGCATGAGGTGTGAGACAGCTTTAGAAAGATTTGGAGAACCTATGAAAATGAGAGAACAAACAGCAAAATGCACATTATAAGAGATTTTTTTTATCATGCAGAAGGGTTTTCTGCATAGCTATTTCAAATAGAAATCTTCTCTAGTACATTCAAAATTTAAGATGTTTAAAAAAATCAAGCTATGAAAAATACCAGAAGATGGACATACAGTTTTTTGAAACACAGCTACTGGGGACAGTAGCCAGATTGGCTGAGATCTCTTGTCTTTTCTTTACCAAAAAAGTTCGTTGGGACCTGAAATGTTGGCTCCTCAACACTTCAGGATCTGGGAAAACCGACTAAGTTTGTGATATCATTGTTACTGGGGTCATTCTCATATAGTTAAATTCAACAACCATATAATACATTTTTCAACAAAAATGTAATAAACATGAAAAAAATTATTATCGTTCTCTCCTCTCGGTTACTACTATTTTTTGTTTAAACAATTTTTTTCAATTTGCGGCTCCCTTCCATCCCTCTTCAGCATTCAAGGGTCGGTGTGGCTGAGAAGATCACATTTTGTTATTGAATAAAGGCACTTCCCAGAGGACTTTGAACTTTGGAGCTCTAAAGCACTTAAGCTTTATTCCGAAAGTAGGCAAAGGAATGAAACAGGGAAGGGGACCTGATTAGATTTTCTCTTTAGAAAGATCCACCTGGGGCGCCTGGGTGGCTCAGTGGGTTAAAGCCTCTGCCTTCGTCTCAGGTCATGATCTCAGGGTCCTGCTGAGCAGAGAGCCTGCTTCCTCCTTTCTCTCTGCCTGCCTCTCTGCCTAATGATCTCCGTCTCTCTATCAAATCAATCAATCAGTCAATCAATCAATCGCTCAATCTTAAAAAAAAAAAAGGAAAGAAAGATCCACCTATGATGAATTGGAGGAAGGGAAGGGAGATTGTTGTACGTCCAGCTAATAGATTATTTTAGCAGCCTGAGCTAGAGACAATGGTGCAGGCCTATCTTAAACTGGGATGGGTGGAGTGAGGGGATGGAGATTGTGGATATGGTGTGATCACAGTAATTTATCCTTCCAATCTGGAACATTCTGAGAGTAAAAGGAAGCACTATTAATAATTACCCCAGGACAGCAGGCATCAACTGGAACTATCCCGGACAAACATGCAGTGGTACTAGGTGTGAGGAGAATGGAGACAACTTCTAGGGATTTTCAAGAAGTTGAGGAAAGTTGGACAGAAATTTGAATCTAAAAAATGTCTGGGCTGGAAAGATGGATTTGGGATCTTCAGTATAGAAAATAGTGATAAAGGTTAATGCTTGGGTTACTTGAGGTTATTTCAGATTTTGAATAAAGAAAAGAGAGCCAAAGACCCTGTATCTATTTGTGAAATCAGCACCAAAAAACTTTTTTTTTTTAATCTGATGTTCTTGAAAGTCTTGAATGCTAAGAGCGTGAGTAGATAGGATCTTTGTTTCCCACTGCCCCCCAACCCCCGAACAGCACCATGCATGTTAACATGTGATATCCTCATTTATCCTCTTTTGTACTTCATTATTTCTCTCCTTTCCAATCAGCGAATTGCATTTTAAATAGTCTTGGGTACTCAGGAATTAATTATATAATGTAGAAGTGTGAAAGTTCTCATTACCCCCCTACAGTTCACAGTGTTTATCTTTGGAACCCTTAGAACACTTGGCAAGCCTTCCCCTTTAGCACCATGGTAGGGTTTCTTTAAAGCAATTTCTAAGAAAAGGTATTATTTTTGGATCAGGTGGGAAGATCAGGATGCTTTTGTTTGTTTCTTTTTAACCTCCTTCCCTCCTTAAAATTACATGGCACACTCTGTTTTCAGTATGGAAGATTTAAATTGCCATCCTGCCATGCACTTTATGTTAATAGAATGCTACGCAGGCTGATTGAAGAGACTTTGTGTAATATGCTGGGCAGTTGAAGTGACACAACTCCCTCCCTCCTGGCACTTTTGATGTTTGCTGTGTTTAGACTGTTGTCTCTGAAATTGTGAATTACTCCAGGAAGCTCATCAGAGGAAACTAAAGCCAACCTCTGATTTTCATCAAGGTTTTTGTCTTATTCAGTTTTACGGTTCAGCTCATTGAGGCTTATAGAGGTCAAGTGTCTTGGCCAACACTGTCCTGCATGTCAGTGCCTTAGCTCCAAGTGAATTTTCTTTCAGTCCTTGTGGATTCCTGCGTTATATATTCATCAATCTATTAATTAACATCCAAGTCATCCTTTTGCTCTCCTTAGGACTTGGCTGTGTTTAAGGGCCCTCAACCCCAGTGGGACTTGATGGGAAGTCTGTGTGCTCATGCGCTCTCTTTTATCTGCGAATGAGAAACATCGAGAGATCAGCTATGATAATCTCCTGCGTAGCAGATGCGGCTCTCTAGGGATTTGTTACCCCACGCCAGCAAAATCAAGCTGTGGGCTGCTCACGCTCTCCACAGGATGCCTGTGTGGGGCGGGATGATAAGCCATGTGCTGTCCGCTGTTTGAAGCTGGCCTGGCAGAAGGCAGAACGGCCTGCAAATAAATGACTTCATTCCAGGGGCACGGGGCCTTTGCCAAGAGAGAAGTGTTTTGCATTCATTTCCTAGAGGCTGCTGGAAGTGTGGCGCGCTGGTAGACTTCTGTTGCTGCTGCTGTGAAGGGCTTTGTGTGCCCAGATACCGCATGTGAAGCTCCCAGAAATCCAGGAGCCGGCTATTCCAGAAGGGTTCGACAATAGGAACCCGTAATTAGCCTCCACAGCCTTGAGTCTTCGAGGATACGCTAGAATGAAAAAACCACGTTGAAAAATCCCTCCGTTGTAATTTAATTTAAGCATATTAAGTGAGTAGCGCGAATAAAGAGAATGGTGTACTGCGATTATGTACAATTTTGGGAAGTGTGAATTCATCTAAAACTAGACACTAGCTGCAGTGCTCCCTCCTCTCCTGGGAAACTGTACTCCCACAGTAATTTATTTTTTTCTGAAAGCAAATGTTTTCTATTATTGGTCTCCCGTCTCAATTAATAGTGCGTTTTATCGAAGCAGTTCCTTTAATTTGCGTCTCTCCCGACCTTTCCTCATCACCACTCCCGTGTTGGTGTGGCTGGGAAGACAGGGCTGGTGGCCACAGAGGGGCCCTCGGTGAGGTTAATCACCTACCTCCACACAGATAGCTGGGGAGCTGCTCACCTGCGGGGCAGAGATAAATTAGAGAGGGAGACATGATTTAAAGCAATACTTTCCCATGATTATCAAACAAAGGCGAGCATTTAGGAAGCTGTTAAGCCACAGAGAAATTCCCAAGAAGGGTAAGGTGACAGCCTTTATCTTGCAATAAGGGCAAATGGTAAAAATAAAGTGTCAGCTGTGGCACATTTTCTGTCAGTTCAAGTGCCTAAAGGCCAGTTGGGCACAGTGTGGATTTAGGTCATAAGCCGCAAAACACATGACCTTGATTCCTGATGCTGACTTATACTTGATGTGCTTCAAGCTCTGTTTTGCCTTCTGGAAAAATCCTGGATCATCGATGGAAAAGTGGGCAAGACCTAGAGTGGCTGCCTAAGTTTTAGGGCACGTGACTTCTTCAAGGCGCCGGGGCTCCAACCTGGTTTGGATTGTAAGTGGAGCCAACGGAAGAGGACAGCAATTTTTCAGGAAAACCAGAAAGTGTAAAACAGAGTAAGATTCTTTGCAGGTGAAGTGGACAAAGCTGTTAGAGGTGCAGCCACTCCATTTAAAGAGGTTTCGAGTCTCATCAGGATCAGATGAATGAAGTTCAACAGCAGTGGCTCAGGCAGCCCTAAAGAGAATGTAGAGGACAGCATTGGTAGTTACCTATTGATTTTTCTATTCCTGCAAATGTTAGAAAACTCTCATGTTCATCTCACACCTTCTTTGAGCTCATTTGAAATTTGTGGCATTACGAAGGGTGAGACGTCCTTATCCTGTAGCACTTCGCTAGTTTTCTTTTGTGTTTTGGGTGGCTGGAACTAAAAATTATACATCCGTCAGTTGTGTCCTTGGTTGGTTTCTTCAGCTTTGGGAATATTAAATTCTTTACCGTGCAAGTGCAGAAATGCATTTGCATCCTAGTCCGTGCCGTGCTGCTCCTTCCCTACCCCTGGTTCTGGAGCTCTGCTGAGTTAACAGGGGTATGCCTTTCCCTCCATCCGTCGCTTGGCACCCAGTTAATTCACTGAATAATAATGAGCTACTCGCGCAGGTTTTGTGGCTTGCACTTCTTTGGTAAATTTTGTTGCCCCACATAGCATGGCATTCCTGCTTAGATTACTGTGCAGTCTGCAAGAGGTACAAATGCGGTGCAGGGGCACCAGTGTTGATGCGAGACCTCTTTTCCTTTGTCTGTGTCTACACTGAGTTGATGGATCATACTGGGTGAGAGAGACCACCAGTCATTGCCCCATGGGTCTACAGGTACAGCGAGGGGAGGATGAGGCTTTCTGCCTGTGCTTTCAGAAGATGCTTTGGCATTTGGAATCCTGTCCCTTGTGGTTCCACCCTTTCTTTTACTCCATTTTTCAGTCCCTTTGTGGTTCACTGATGGGACTTGACAAGGCATCTCTCCAGTCATTCAGTTCACAGAGGAAGGAAATGACCCTTCTTACTTTAATTCAACCAATTTAAATACTGAGTGTCTGAGGCTGGACCAGAATGTGGGTCTCCTGACTCTTGGTCTAAAACATTCATCTCTCAGCTTCCCGTGGAGGGCATCTAACAACCAGGAAGAGGGATTATGAGGATTGTCGGCTTGCAAGAATCAGGTTGGAACTGGGCTCAGGACGGGCCCGTTAGATTTTTTTGACTGATGCTCAGAGTTGGAAAAAAGGGACTACTCCTTGGATGTTGCATGAGCCTCAAAGTAGTACTCTTTGTAACACTTTTGGGGTTTGCTTGGAGGAACCTGACCCTTTGCACTCATTACTAGTTAGGAGACACATTCTTGGACAGGCTATTGATTTTTTATTTGCCTCCACTTCCTCATGTGTAAAATCAGAATAATAGTACTCATTACTACTGGCAAGAGATGATATGAGCCATCTGTTCCAAGTTTCTTGTGCAGGAGGCTGTGCATTTCTGGGGCTGACCTAACTCAGTGGTTCTCCAGGTGTGGTGGCCACAGCAGCAGCAGGCCTTGGCAACTTGTTAGAAATGTAACCCCTCGGTCGTGTCCCTTACCTGCTGTGTCACAAACACTGCGGTAGAGTCCAGCAGTGTGTGTTGTGATGAGTCTTCCAAGTGATTTTCGTGCACATTGAAGTTGGGGAACCCCTGATCTAAACAATTCTTTCTGCTTTCCTAAAGCATAGATGATAGTTGTGGAATTCAACGTTAAAAAAGGAAACACTTATATGGGAATAGACTAATAGTCACGATCACTAATCATGTTTTAAAGTTTAGGAAGGAGGAAGCGAGTGCTCGGTAGCACTAGTCTCTGACTTTGTTATTAATGATACTGGAGGAGGGTGAGAATCTGTATCTATCTATAAGCTCTGGAAGGCACGGGCCACCCATGGAATCTTCCCTGTTATTTCTCCAGCATCTGTCACAGTATCTGGAACACACTTGAGACTTAATATTTTTTTTGAAGAATGAATAAGCAGATGAATGAATGAATGTTAAGAATGCTCTGGACTAAAGCGTGTGGGGAAAGCATAAATTGGATAAGGGACAAGGTCAAAGTCCAAGTTTGATCCTCGTTAACTAGGTAGATTTGATTGAGTTGCTCCCTCTGGACTTGAGGGTCCTCATCTGTGCAATGGAAAGATGGAGCTACAGTTGCTTTTAGGGGGACCCCTCTTCTCTCCCCCTCCAACATTGAATCATCTGTTAAAGAAGGTTCAAAGGCAAGATGAATGTAGTTAAGCTCATTTAAGGCTTACATTACTTAGCCCTTTTCTCATGGAGTTTTCCATGTCTTCATCAGTTCATCAGGACTTTCCTTTTCGACCATATTGGTTATATTCCACTCTCTACTGTCCTCCCCCCAATTTTTTTTATGATTATGTGGTTCTTAATTGAAAGAATGGAATATATTCAGATTAAAGCTGTTGACGGCAGGGACTAACTGTATATATTATTTATCCCACAATATACTGGTATAGTAGCGATCATATAACACATAATAAATACTTCCTGAGTGCAGCTGGAGAAAGGCATTACTGGAGCCAATGAGGGTTACATACCTATTGTGATCCTAAAAGCCAGGATCTTAAAGCCTTGAGTTTAGATCTTGATTTAGAAGATGTATGACCTTGGTCAATGAAATTATTCTCTCCAAAGTTCAGTTTCCCACCTGTAAAGTAGAAATAATACTTTATAGAGTTATTGTGAAGAATAAATATGGTAACATGAATGCTTCTATTACAGTGCCTGGCACATAGTAGGCCCTTAATAAAATACCTTACTCGTTTTCACATTTCTCCATGAACTAACTTTTTTGTTTTTAAAGATTTTATTTATTTATTTGACAGAGAGAGAGATCACAAGTAGGCAGAGAGGCAGGAGGAAACAGGCTCCCTGCTGAGCAGAGAGCCCGACGCAGGCCTCGATCCCAGGACCTTGGAATCATTGACCTGAGCTGAAGGCAGAGGCTTTAACCCACTGAGCCACCCAGGTGCCTCGTGAACTAGCTTTCTAAGCATTCATCCAGCAGAACATGCACATTTATTTCTCTGCTCTCAGAACTCTCCATCTTCAAGTACTTTTAGCCCTTAGCATTTTCAAAGTCTATTTTGAGAGATTCAAATAAAGAAGGCCACTGGAAGATGTGGAATAGAAATATGACCAAGAAGCAAGACTGTGTGTAGAAGATGATGCAGGCTTGGGCGTCTAAGTGATGGGGGCTGAGAAAATTCACCTTAAAATAAAAGAGTTACTTTTTAAAAAAAGATTATGTATTTATTTATTTATTTATTTATTTATTTATTTATTTATTTATTTATTTATTTATCAGAGAGAGAGTGAGAGAGCACAAGCAAGGGGAGAAGCAGGTTCCCTGCTGAGTAAGAAGCCTGATGCCAGACTTGATCATGGGGAATCATGACCTGAGCCATTAAGGCAGATGCTTAACCGAATGAGCCACCCAGGTGCCCCTAATGAAAGAATTATTTTAGGTCAGAATTCTGTGAATGCCATAAGAAGAATCATTCCCTTCTGCTTCCAATTGGGAGTCATTTGATTTGATCTAAAATGATTAAACCTGATCTAGAACAAACACTCTCCCAGCTAGTATCTCCAGCCAGTAAGTTTTTAAGCTTTACTCTTATTAAAAAAAAAAAAAAAAAGTCCTTTGATCTTCCAAAGGGGGAAAATGGGGAATGGGTGTAGGGGAGAAGAAGACCAGTACATAATGAGAATATTTTTCTCTAATAGCACCCAGCATATTTTGGCCATCGCTCTTAAAAAATGTGATTTCTCTAGTGACCAAAAACAGAGAAATAAAGGGCAGAACGATGTAGCACATGCCTGGGTGCCCCTTTCTGACTCCTGCCTGCCCCTAAATCCTGCAAAGGCCAGAAGTAGTTCTCAGAACGAAACTGTCAGGAAGAGAGCCTGCATTCTTATCTCATCTTCTTCCAGATTCCAGACATCCCAGGCTGGCCAGGCCACACTAACTCTTTTTAGAATTGAGCAGTTGGAAGATGTCAGTATTTTCCAAAACAGCTTCACAGAGTCAAATAGAGAAGGAGGACAAGATTGCCTTGATCATTTTGTAACTGATGACAGAGAGAGAGGAATTTGATTTTATCTCTTCCATATCTTACATACTATGAAAGGAATGAATGGAAGTGACTACTTGATGTTCGGGCAGGGAAACAGATAGCCACAAAGAGAGCTGTTAGTGGGAGATGAGAGGTTACATGAAGCCAAGGCATTAAGCATGAATGGGAAACTAAGGACTGGGAAGTTGTTGGAGTCCTAGATAAACACTGAAAACTTGATATGTTCTTTATATTAAGTCTTCAAATAAAAAAGCATTTTAACTACTCATCCCACTTCAGAACTGGAAAACAACAGGTGTTAGTACCTGGTCTCAGGGAGAGTCTTGTGAACGCCCTGTCTGGAGAAGGAAATTTTCAGAGAATGCACAGGCATTGGCGCAGTTGGGTCAGAAATCTAACAGTTGGGTATGTGCTCCAGAAAGCTCTGGAAAACACTGAGGGAAATACCAGAAGTTGTAAGGGAGAGTGAAGGAAGGGCCCCTATGTCATTGTTTTATTAAGAAGCATTTCTCAAGGACAGTTGTGCACTTGTTTCTGTTCTGTGAGGCAGATACCTAACAGTAGACAAAAATCTTGCTATGGGACACCAGAAAAATAGCAGATACCTTTTCAGTATAACTATAGATGCAGAGAAAAATCAGACTTTAAATTACAAATTGATTCCAAGACATTATCAAAATTCAGACCAAAAAAAATATTCCTTTATTATTTTCCTAACTTTTGTCTTCTCGTTAAACACCTTGGGTTTTTCACAGAAAAAAAGTAGGCTGTCTTGATGTTACTCATTTTTCACATTTTTCACGAATTATAGAAATAATTATTCATAAAGTCAAGCTAATTGGTCTAGAAATTTCAGTCTTTCCCTGTCTTGAGGTTGAACCCTTTGTTTATGTCTTATTCATTTGTCAGGAACTGTGAGTACATTTTCTTTTTCTTTCTTTTTGTTTTTTTTTTGAATGAATTTTAATCAATTGATAGAGGTTAGGAACAAAGAATGCCATGATTGATTACCAATGCCTTTGGAAATTGAAAGGAGGTTTATTTTTTATGCCTTGCAGTTTATTCTTATTTGTAAATTTTTAATCAAGAGTGATTATTTTAATAATGTGTTATATTAAGAAATAAACTAATTTGGTAAAATGTTAAGATTAATAAATCAGGAAGTGGATAGAGAAATGTCCATTATGTTGTCAATGACTTAAATTGTCCATGATTCTTGGTATATTTAAACTACTTCATGAGAAAATATTTAAAAAATAATAATCAAAGATACCAGTTCCAGTAATTTAATTTCAGGTTTAAATCGAATATTTTAAATTGCTGCTTTTCTCTTTGATTATTATTTTGTTTTACTTAACTTTTTCCCCCAGGAAAAATGTTACCAATTTCTGTAAAGAATACTTATTACTTTGAACTAGTTTCTATGATCCCTTTCCTTTTTTCCCACCCTCTTTTCTGGAAAGATGCATGCTGATCTCTTGATCAACATAGGGTTCAGTGAAAAATTTAAGGTACAGATCCAGTAATTTCAGATCTATGTAAAAAATACTGTTTCCCAGGAGCCCACATTCCCTAGATCTCAGTGCTAATATTAGAATCCTGGAGTAGTAGGAGAAACCGTTTCTTCTAGATTTTGAGTCTCTAGTGACCTATCCCTGGGAAGGGACAAAAAGCAGTGCTCTTGGCTGTTACTACAAACATTTTCACTCCAGTCCTCCTCAGGGCAAAAGTAGCATTTCTGAACAACAGCATGTAAAAAAAAAATCGAAAGAAAAAATAAAACAAGAGATAAAAGAAACCAGAGAAATGTTATTTGTCAAGGGTGCCTGGGTGGCTCAGTTTGTTAAGCAACTACCCTCATCTCTGGTCATGATCCCAGAGTCCTGGATCGACACTGGGCTCCCAGCTCTGCAGGGAGCCTGCTTCTCCCTCTGACCTCCCCGCTCATGCTCTCTCTCTGTCAAATAATAAATAAAATCTTTAAAAAACAAGATAAAACAAAACAAAACAAACAAACAAAAAAACCCAGCACTGCTTAGAATGTATAATTTGATAGTCCGAACTCTGCCTTCAATGGATGTTATCTTTAGTTTTTTGGTTTTCAGTGAGGTGCTCTGATTGTATAGGATTCCAGAACAGGGCACAGTGACTGCGCGGGGCTGTTGGTGACCCCCAGCAGATGGGCAGTGGAGTGGGCTTCAGCCTTCTCTCAGGAGGCTCCTTTCATGGAGCCTGTTCACTGTCTGGTCACTTCTTAGTTGTTACTTTCATACTGTCTGGCTTATGTTCTTGACTATCTTTAAAATATCTTGTTTATCATCTTGGCATGCCTAAAGAAAAAGAATTGCTAATAGAATTGGAAGAGAAAGATGCTTTAAAATGGTTAAAAATAAAACATTTTCAAATAGTCAGGGTACCTGGGCAGCTCAGCTGGGTAAGCGTCTGGCTCTTGATTTTGGCTCAAGTCATGATCTTAGGGTCCCAGGTTCTAGCCTGTGTTGGGCTCTGTGCTCAGCGGGGAGTCTGCTCCAGGATTTTCTCTCTCTCTCACTCTCCCTCTGCCCCACCCCCACACACGCTGTCTCTCTCTCTCTCTGAAATAAATAAATAAATCTTTAAAAAAAATTTAGGTAGTCAAATATAGAATAGTAATATAAAAATAAGCAAATAAAAATACATATGCAGTAAAGACTTTAGCCCACACCTCATACCATATGCAAAATTAACATACCATATGCAAAATTAAACTTATTCTATTCCTAAATGTAAAACCAGAAATGATATATAAAACCTCTAGGAGAGGTTTTTCTAGGAGAAAACACAGGAAGAATTACTTACGACCTTGTGTTAAGCTAAGATTTCTTAGCTACAACATCAAAAGCATGATCCATAAACATGAAAAAAATGACTAAATCTGACCTTATCAAAATTAAGAACATCTGTTCTTTGAAAAACACTGGGAGAAAATATTGGTAAATCACATTTCCAATAAAGGACTTGCATCCAAAATGTCTAAAGCGACTCAAAACTCAATGGTAAGAAAACAGTGCAACTAAAAATGGGCCAAATGTTTGAACAAAGAAGATATACACTGAGAAAATAACCATATGAAAAGATGTTTAGCATCATTTGTTATTAGAGAAATGCAAATTAAAACCACAGTGAGATATACTTCAACACCTGTTAGAATGAATAAAGTTAAAAAGACTAACCATGCTGAGTGTTAGCAAGGATGTAGATGAAGTAGAATTTTCACACTCTACTGGTAGCAATGCAAAATAGTACAGCCACTTTGGAAAACAATTTGGCAGCTTCTCAGAAAGTTAAACATACACCTGCCATATTTCCCAGCCATGCTACTCCTACGCATTTAACAAAGAGAAATGAATACATATATTCATACAAAGACTTATATATGAATGTTCATAGCAGCTGTATTTGTCATAGTCCTAAAGTGGAAAGAGTCCAAAGTTCATCAACAGATGAATGGATAAACAAATTGTGGTATATCTATATATTGGAATATTATTCACCAATAAAAAGAATGAATTTATGATATATGTGACAACCTGGGTAAGTTTCAAAATAATTATGCTAAGTGAAAGAGGCTAGACAAACAAGAGTGTATACTGTATGATTCCATTTATATGAAGTTAAAATTTAAGCTCATCCACAGAGCAAGAAAACAGATTAGGGGATGTCTAAGTGTCTGCCGTCAGTGGCTCAGTGGTTAAGCAACTGCCTTCAGCTCAGGTCTTGATCCCCAGGTCCTGGGATCAAGTCCCACATCAGGCTCCCTGCTCTGCAGGTAGTCTGCTTCTCCCTCTGAGCCTCCTCCCACTTGTTCTCTCAATCTCCCTCTCAAATAAATAAATAAATAAATAAATAAATAAATAAATAAATACAACCTTAAAAAAAAAAAGTAGATTAATGGTTGACTGGGATGGGAGAGTATGAAATGGGGACAGGGAGACCTTACAAAGGATCAAGAGGAAACTTGGGCTGTTGGATATGTTTATTATCTTAATTATAGTGATGTTATTACTGTTATATACTCATCACAGTTGATAAAGTTGTGCACTTTAAACAAGTTCAGCTTACTATATGGTAATTATACCTGAATAAAGCTATTAAAAAGAACAGAAGGGAAAGGAAGGGAAAGGAAGGGACGGAAAGGACAAAGGAAAAGAAAGAGGAAGGAGGGTGCAATGTGGGAAAGGCTGATCTGAGAGCTGGAGATCAGGACTGGCATCTTGGATCTGTCATTTACTTCCTATGTACACAGTGTAATTGCATTCTTCAAGCCTCAGCTCTCTTTTCTATGAAATGAGGTTAATAATATTCATCTCATGCATACATAATGTATATAAAGAATTTTGCATATGTCAAAATGTCCAGTAGATACCGGGCATTATTATGAATATTATTGATAATATTTATCAAGCAGATGTAGCAATTTGGGACATTTCACACCCACTTTGGGAGGAAATATCTGGAGTCTTTCAGGGGTGGGAGGGATATTAAGATGGGTGTGGGGAGGAGAGAAGGCAGGGTTGTTCGTCTTTGGCTGTGAGACGGAATATACACCCTGAAACTTGTTAGACGACTCATCCCACAGGAATCATACTGCAGCTGCCCTCCTATTCGGGGTCTACAGGTCCCAGCATGCAATGCTCCAGTGTAATGTGGACCACAGAATACTGCTTGTAGGGGCTTGCAGTTTCTGTGGACGACCCCCAGTAGAGAAACTGAAGCAGAAATGGGCAATAAATTCTTAATGCATTGCACACATTATGCATCGTGTTATCTTTAAACAAAAAAAAACACATATCATGTGTTATCCCTGTAAGCTAAAATGCATTTATGCCTACCAAAAGGTGGCCACTTACTGCTTGGATAATGTAAAAAAAAAGAAAAGTGTGTGTGTGTGTGTGTGTGTGTGTGTGTGTGTGTGTGTGTGTGTGTATAAAAGCTTTTTACATAAATTGTTTAGAAACATGCACATACTGTTCAGGAAAAAAAAATGTAGTTTCTCTTTCTATTAAACATCTATTCCTTGGATAGCCCAGAGTGTGGAAGTAAATGCAAAGCACTAAGCCATTTAAAATCTAAATCAGACTTTAATAAGGGAATGTCATGTTTCATTTAAAAGCTTCTCTTCACCTCCTTTTCTTGTGCTGTCAAGTGAAAGAAAAGCTAGCTTTATAATTACATGGCTGCCTCAGCTCCAGATTATACGTGAGGTCTCATATTATTTTTCCACACCTTTCTCTCTCAATCCCTATCCCACCTCCTCCTCCTCCCTTCTCTGCCAGCACCCCTCCCCCAGGCAGGCTTTCTCCTGCACACTTCCTTCCTCCCTAAGGGGCTGACAGAATGATGGAGTTCTGTTGATTAAGCTGCTGAATGGTGGTGGCCCTTATTAATTTAGGGTGACAAGCAAAAAATCAAATCAAATCAAATATGACGATTGTGAAACGTGTCTCCCTGTGACCATCCTCCTAGCCTAGCTGGGTAGAAAATTAGGTGATTTTGGTTTCCACTGCTCATTGGAGCGTGAAATCGGATGGAACTTAACTTTGACAGATGTTTACCCTTTTCCATTCAGAACTCCCTCCCCTGAGGTCAGTCCTTAAGGTTGGGCTGAGCGTTCACCACTGCACATTAGGATCCTCAATCCTTACTAACAACTTGGCAAAGATATTAGCAGTGGGGACAAGAGGCCCCCATGCAAATATAGGGTACAGTAGTCTCTTCTCCCTCCCCCCCAAATCACAATCAACTGCCTCGTGGGTGACAGTAGAGGAATATTAAGTCCATGAAGCCAGTGCTGAGTATTAGAGACCATTGCGTTTTTCCCAAGAAAGTGGTGTTGTAACGAGGGTACCGTCTAAGATCACAGTGTGGAATGGAGCTAGGTTATTTTAGTTATATTTCCTGCACTGATATACTTGGGGTCATTTTGTCTGGGTCACCTTCGTGACAAGATGGTTTTGATTGTAGGCTTGATCCAAAATTAGTGGCAGAGGATCAAGAAAGAGATGTGTCACAGATCCTTTACAGTGACTGGTAAGGACTGAAGAAAGTATGGATAATTCCACTGTGTAGAATCCATCATTGAATAGATGATACTGTTTTTATTTCTACTATAGACAAGATATTATATTGACAATGCATAAAAAGTAGATATTGTTGTTGACTCTACAATCTGTTGTTGGAAGCCCTTGGAGAGAATGAACCTAATGGGAGAGTCTCAGATTTGTAAGGGAACCAAGAGAGTTATTGATTCTGTCCCTGATGTGTGAATCCCTCCACAGCACCCTGAGCCTTCCTTTTGAATGTATTTGGTGAGAGAGAACTCATTACCTCAGTGTTACCAGATAGTTCTGTTAGACTGTTCATCTTGTTCATCTTACTTGTAGCCGAAAGCAGCCTCTCAGAGTTAGAACCACTTGATCAAACTCTACATTCTGGAGCCTGTGAGAATTTTTCCGCCTGCGAGTCCTCAAGTTTTTTTTGGACAGCTTTTCTGTCTCCACCAAATCTTTAATTCACCTCATAAAAACTCCTCACTTCTTCCAGTAGCATCTTGCTAAATCTCCCCTGGGGTCTTGCACAACTCCTTGCACATAGTAGGCCCTCAGGGAATGTTTGACCTGACAAAATTCCCGCAGCACTTTGTTCGGAATCCCACTGAGATGCTACTGACAACCGCATTCCTTTTAGAGTCCACACCATGTAACGTGGAGACCACGTGATTCCTAGGATGTTTTGATGCCGAAACATCTATATATGGTTGTTTTCCTCCTGGATTGACTGACTGATCCTCCCTCAGATGGATGTTCCTTTCTCTTTTTAATTTTCACCAAATGCTCAGAGAAGATTGTGGAGGAGAAAAAAAGGTGTCAGTGTAAACCAATCTAAAATGAAATACCTAGGAAGGAAGCCCAAGCTTTGAATAGAAGTTCTTTTATTCTCCCTAGTGATGAGAAAAATTAAAAATCTGAGCTGTAGTTAAATTACTTAATTCATTTGGATTACTAGCCAGTTCATTTCTCTTTATTTTTAGGGGGATGTCACATACATTGAATGTGAAGTTGTGTATTTTTCTTTTGACTTTTTGTTGTATATATGAGAACAGATGAAGGTGCCGAATAATACTCTTATATCTGAGTAGGTTGGATTAGAATCAGAAATGCAGGTGTGCTAAATCATGTTTCCCCCAGTCTCATATGTTGAAGACTCAAGCTCTAGTACCTCACAGTGTGGTTACTATATTTGGAGGTGGGGGTCTTCGAAATTCCTTTTAATTAAGTTAAAATGAGGACATGAGTGGGGGCCCTGACCCAGTGTGACTGGTGTCCTTATAAACAGAAGAATCAGAACACAGACACAGGCAGGAAAGACCCCGTGAGGACATGGGGAGAAGACAGCCATCTATAGGCCAAGGGGAGGGGCCACAGAAGAAACCAACCCTGCCAGCACCTTGATCTTGGACTTCCGGTCTCCAAAGCTGTGAGAAGACACATTTGAATTGTTTACCCACCCAGTATGTGGTATGTTGTTACAGCAGCTTGAGCAAACTAATACGGTGGGGAAATGCTTGCAGTGTCAATTCCAAAACACGAAGCCAAACTGAGGTGAGAGAATACTTAAGAACCCCAGAAGATCCAACAACCAATAATAATGGGTGATCATATCGGGTCTGCTAATCTTGTTCATCTGTATTTATTCATCAGACATAAAACCAGTCCATCCTTTTAACAGTTTTGAAAGGAAAATTCACAAAACAAGGTGATTAAACTCTAGGTTTTCAATCATTATTCTTTGCTGTAACCACCTTAATATAACTTGAAGCCTGTCAGTGTTTCTCATGCTGCCTTGTGAACACCTTGCCTGCTATCCTCGGGTATTTCTCACAGCTTTGCTCTGTCCCCTCAAAGCTAAGTTGGCATTGTGTCAGAGGACTCATATGCCCAAAATTCTGATTTTATCATCTGGGCATCTTTCTTATTTGCTCATGGACTGCCATCAGGTGTGGTTATTTGCCACATAATGGCCATTTACCTTCAGAGGAAACTTTCACTTTTGCTGGTCAAATGGCACACGGTGAGAATCAGGCCTCTGACTTACATAGGCACCAAGCAAGTTACTGGCAAATGAGCAACAGAATTTTAATTATGTCAGTGCTTTTCACTGGCCGCGTCCACAATTATACCCAACACTTCTGTGAAATAGAATAGAATTGGATTGGCTGCATCAGAATACAGTGAGGTAGTAAGTTGAAGTGTTGGTGTGTGAAATTTTGCTTCTGTTATAGCCCTTAATTCAGCATGTAGTTATTGAGCACCTACTACATACCAGGCACTGTTCTAGGTACTTGGGATAATACATCAGTAGACAAGCAAAGATCCCTCACCTCATGGTGCTTACCCTATGCGAGGAGAAGATGGTGAATAGATAATAAGCATAATAAGTAGATTTTTTGGCATGGTAGAAGGTGATAACGTATAACAAAAAGAAAAAAGAGGCAGCAAGTAAAGGGTATTAGGAATTACAGAGTGGGTCATGGTTGTAGTTTTAAGTCAGGGCAGTCCTTACTGAGCCACAGTTAAGCAGAAACTGACAGTGGATGAGGGAGTTGGCCCTGTGCATATCTGGAGGAAGGGTGTTCTAGGCAGTGGGAACAGCAAGTGCAAAGGTGCAAAGAAGGAGTTCCTGGAGTGTCTGTGGGATGGCAAAGAGGCCATCTATCTAGAGAGCAGTGAGTGGGGGAGTGAAAGTGTCCAGGAAGTAAGAGTGGACCTGAGGGTGGCGCCTGGGTGGCTCAGTTGGTTAAGCGACTGCCTTCAGCTCAGGTCATGGTCCCGGAGACCCGAGATCAAGCCCCACATCAGGCTCCCTGCTCAGCAGGAAGCCTGCTTCTCCCTCTCTCACTCCCCCTGCTGGTGTTCCCCCTCTCTGGCTGTGTTTCTCTCTGTCAAATAAATAAATAAAATCTTAAAAAAAAAAAAAAAAGAGTGGACCTGAACATAGGGCACTTGTGGCCATTGGAAGGATTCTGGCCACTGTGCTGAGTGAAACTGGGAACCCCTCAGAGTTCCAGGCAGAGGACTGACATGTGTATGAACGATCATAGAAATGAGTCTGGGTCTCTGAGAGAAAGACTAGAAGGGAGTGACATGTCACAAAAGTGTAAGACGCCCATGAAATGGGCTTTTCTGTTTTCAATGTGTTGGAATGAAATACAAAGTTCCATAGATGGTGTCCTCAACTTTGCAGTTGCTTTACCAAGCCTCAGTGGGTGTGAGAATCACTGGAGCCTTTTAAAGATCCTGCTTCCGAGCCTCCTTCCAGACCTACTGGACTCGTATGTGTACTGTTAATAAGCAGCTCAGGAGATTTTTTTTAAGGATCAAGAACATTTGAAAATCACTGAGTTTTTGAAAGATCTGAGTTCAAGTCCTGCCACTTCCTAGAAATGAGGTTCAGTCAAATCACGGGAGCTGGAGCCCCAAAGCCCAGCCAACAGGGGTGCTCTGAGCTGTTCTTGCTGCAAGACACAGTAAACATTCAGGAAACAGGAACTATGTAAGTCCTGAACATTTTCTCTAGTGCAACACTTCTGACCAGGAATAACTGGCAAAGGACTCAGAAGGGAGTGATTTATAAGAAAACAAGTTCTGCTTGTGAACAATTAATTAATCGCACTGAAGATCTATAGTGCTGTTTGCTAACTGCCCTGAGAGTGATGCAGGCCGGCTGAAGTCTGCAAGCCCAGGTCCCCTCTGATCTGGCTAATTATAGGGAAGCATGAAAACAATGTTAATTGCTTGACTCTTGGCTCCGGTTTTCCTGAGCATCGTGCTTCTGTGCCCCCGCTCACTCTGGGCCAGCCCCCTGTCAAGCTTCTGAACACATGGTTGATGCCTCTTCAGAAACCCCACAACCACACTAACAGCAAATTTCCAGCCTCTACTCCATGGAGTGAATGAAAGAGAGCAGGAGACAAGGAATCTTGTTTTCCTCTTGTTTCTGCAAAATGCCACAAATAACCATTCTTCTCCACAGCACTAATGTGGTAGAGGTTTCCATAGATAGAGCCTATGGGAAGCCTGAATTCATTTTGTAGGAAAACCGTTAGTAATTGTCAGGGGGTGAGAAAATGGGGCCTATTTTTGGCCCAGAACCTAATTTTTTTAAATGCACAGACTTTCTAAAAATGGAATTTTAACTGAATGAGGTTGAAGGAAAAAGTACATTCTGTGATGGAAGGAAAAAAAATTGGGAGCTGTTCAAAGAAAGATAATTCCTAATATTGTAATAGAGGAATAGCATGAAATGGGAGACAGATCCTCTCAGAGGCTGTGCTTTTAGTGAAAGGTGGAGTCACCTAAAAGGTATGGAAAGTTCAAAAATGTCCTAAATTTGATATTGCTGAGTGAAAAGAATCTCGGGCTTAATCAGAAGATGATCAACCTACTGTTGTCAACATCGTCTGCATTTACCGTGCACTTACTGTGTGCTGAGCCTTGTGAGGAGCACTTCAGTTCCAACCCTTGTGTGTGAGGAAGGATATACGTTGTATAATTGCCTCATGATACACAAAAAGAGTGAGGAGTTTGAGCAGTCATTGTCACCGGGCAATATGGCAGATCTAGGCGGCCATCTATTCTGTGTGGCTACTGGTTCATTCTCAGAGCTCTGTGCTCTCTTGCCACAGATCATAACTTCACATGGTCATAGAGAGGTAGAGATGGAATTCTGCATCCAGACCTCAAAGACATGCTCTTTTCAAATACAGAATGGAGGGACGAAGGAACATGCCCCCAGCACAATCGTTCTCAAAAGTGTGGTCCTCAACCCAGAGCCTCAGCATCATTTGGGAACATGTTAGAAGTGCACATTCTCAAGCCCTACCCCAGACCCACTGAAGAACTCCAGGGGCCGGGCCAAGGAGTCTGTGTTTTGAGAACCACTGATCTCAGGGTACAACCCAGATTTCTTGTCCAAGTCGAATTTAAAAATGTGTATTTAATATTATACCAAATATTGAATTTGGGTTTGGTCACCATGTTTAATTTGTTTTTAAATTTCAGCTGAAATTGAGAGACCTGTGGAATTTTTAGTTATCAGAAAGAGTTGGGTAAATTTCCAAAGGTTTGAGAACACTTGTACAACTCATGGGCCTTAAGAAATTTGTAATTTAATTGCGGAATCACCATATCCATTAATCTATCATCAGGTGCCTGATGAGGGAGTACAAGGAATGAATATGCCAGTGGGAGGTAGAAGGAAGAAATCAGTTGAGTTCTGAAAACAGCTCGGAAAGACACAAAGGACTTTTATTTGGGAAGGGAGATAGTTTGAGGAAATCACTGAGCCAGGTTTGAGGAAGTCACTGAGCCAGGTCCTAGAGGGTCAAGGCAGATAGAAACAGGTATATCAAAAGAGAGCCAATTGGAAAGAGAGAAGAGTTTGGAAAGGAACAGTAGATCAGTTCGTACTTTGCAGGCAAGTCTCCTACAATGTTGACCCAGACAACCAAGGAGAACAGTTTTCAAGGAAGAAGGCCTTGTCAGATGTGTGTGGGATTGATCAGTCAGGGTCCCTTCAGCTTCAAGTACGGAAACCCGATTCAAACTGGCCAAATCAAAAAGGAAGAATTTATGGGCTCCTGTCATTGACATCTAAGAATAGTCCAGGGACCCCAGCCTGGGGTCATTACTGATGGGTCCCCTTCTTGCCATTCTCTGTGCAAGCCCTTTTCTCAGAGAGGTGCCCTTCTTGGGGGCAATGAGATTGTAGCCAGAAGCCTTCAGACCTACATCAAATCCCCAGAAACACAGGCCATGTCCTAGAATTGAGCTTTGGGTTCAGATCCTCAAGAACAGGCACATGCCCCTCCTGGAAGGGGGGTGGGCAGAGCCCCACACCTCATGTGCTGCACACAGCAGTGCGGGTATTGGAAGGGGCTGCCTGAGTCCTGGGCAGCAGGTCTGCCCTCTCTGTAGGGATACTGAAGTGAGGAAAGTTCAAGGAAGGAAGGTCAGCATGGAGGCTCCTTCTGGGATTCAGGTACAGACTGACAAAGACTGCACTCGGAATTGTTTCTGCAAAACTTCTGGAAGAGAACAAACTCTGACCATCATTGGAAAGAAACAATCGCTGTGGCTTTAAACAGGACAATTAAAAAAAAAAAAAAAAAAAAAAAAAAAAAAAAAAAAAAAGCACCTCCTTGTCTTGCCAGGAGCATAGGAAAGAGATTACTTGGTGCTCTTATCAGCCACAGTGGAGTTAAGAAATGGTCTCATACTAGGAGGTTTGTGCTGGTTGGAGGTCCAAGAGCACCGTGTTTATCCCCTACCAGCATAGCGCTAAGCTTAGAGAGCTGGGCTATATTTTGGAGTCTTAACTGCACTCCAACGACTCAGATTTGCAGTCTGTACTGATTTTCTGTCCCTGATTTTCACCTTTGAAATCAATAAATTGTGGGAGGGAACGTGGCTAATAGGACTCCCTAGAGTTCCAGGCATTCTATATGTAGATGAAAAAGTTCAAAACATCGGAAGCGCTTTAACAAATGGAAGGTGGTGGACTCAGGTTCTGCTCAGCCCTCCACCATGTAGGGGCTTGGATATGGTCTTTATCTTAAGGGACCTGTGGACTAAAGAGCCAAGTTTTTAGCCGATTCTTCAGAGGGCGTTGGATCATTCTGATTTGGGGAAAGTCTCTTAACCTTAGTAGGTCTTTCTAGGGACCCAGACCGTTTACCTTTTCTTAGGTGGTTTGGAAGAATGACCAAAAAGCAGGGTAAAACACTGGAAAATAGGGTGATACTAAAATATTAAATATGCCATAGAGTAATAAAATTTTAGAACAAAATGGGGATGCTCAATGGTTTTTAGTCTTACAATTGATAGGCCCTCTAGCTGGGGGTGATTTATTATGGTTCACAGCAGGATCTCAGATTGTAGCAAAGAGGAGCCAATCTTCACAAATGTGTGCCGGCACTGAAATCAGACAGTGTCTTCATTAGAGTATTAATTGCAGTAGAAGTGGGAATTAAACTTGGCGATATGACAGAGAAGCTGACATCAGAGTTATTAAATTGAGAAGATTGCCACTCAAATCAAATCAGATAATGTTATTACTGTCATCTCTAGCAGTCTTAATGCTGTAAAGAGAGTGGAGAAAATAAATCCTAACTTAAACAGCTGTGTGCTCCTTTCCCTATCTTTGGAATTGCTGTCAAAATACCAGAAGACTAAGTATGAAATCAAAGCAGGAAGGCTTGTGATTGTGGATTGTGGAAGGATTGTGATTGATTGACTCCTATACAAATATTAAAAATTCATTTGTCATGAACAGATATTTTCCCATGGCTATAAAAAGTAAAAGAAGAACATCTTATTGTGCAAGGGAAGTAAATTATGCCTGTAAATTTTCCTTAAAAATGCACACTTGGCTCTTCCTAGGGGTTTGTTCCTCATGCCGAGAGCATCTTCAGGGATGGCATGAAATTTCTCCCGGGGATTTCGCTAGAATTCCTATAAATAGGAGTGTTCTCCTTTCATTTCTCTCCCTCAATCAGGGTGAAGTCAGTAAAATTAGAGCCCATGCATCAAGAGAAGGCCAGCTCTTTCAGCCCTCTCTCATCTGGACCCTTCCTCTCACAGTGTTTGCAGTCAGTGCCCACACTACAGCCATGTGGTTTAGTGACCACTCAATGTCCTGCCTCACTTTTGGTTTAGCATTACCATAAAACCCGACCTCGTGCCCTGTCTGCCTCTTATGGAGACGGCAGTAAGTGGGGATTTGGCTCAAAGCCCATTAGTAGATTTAGAAAGTAGTTTACTTGCTCCAGATCATGGGCATTCAGGAGGGCACGGGATGTGATGAGCACTGATAAAGTATGGAACACTTAAAAAAGATCATGAGCTGAATCATCTACCCCTAAATCCATACTTCCTCCTGAAGTTTAATTTTTCCATCTTATTTTTCTGGTTCCACAATTCCCAGCCAGCTGTTGGATTTGGGATAAGGGTCTGCATTTGGGTTTGGGGAGTGTTAGGATTCCGTACATAGGTTTCCTGGGGCCGCCTGCAGCCTGAGCTCTTGGAAAGTAAACCCTGTGCTTTGTGCCCATTGGTCCTTGGAAATGCCTGTGGCACAGCGACCCCTGGATCTCTGTAGTGGCCAGCAGGGCAAATGTGTTCAAACACAGGATGTCCTTAGCCTTTTCTCTAATAGTGGATCCCCTGCCTTCCTGGGGTGACCAGGTTAGGTCTTGCTGCTCACGAAGCTGCATACTCTTTTCTATGCCTACCAGTCCGCTGTGGGCAGGAGGGGTGTCTTTCTTTGGCACTCAGACACTTGGTTCTGCTCTGCATTGGGGAGGTATAAATGCCATGCATGTATACATTTTTGAGGTGCTAAGGTGGAGGTCTGTTATATCATGTTTCATGGCACTCATCTCATCAGATATCAAGGGATCAAGTTGGTTGAGCTCTCCATCTTTTTTCCCTCCTTCCCATCTAATCTTTCCTTCCCATAGAGTTCCTATTGATTGAACCATGGGCCAGACACTTTATATCCATCCCCTTATTTTTCCTATATGTTTGCCCTGAGAGGTTGTTTCCTTTGGCTCTAGATAAAGAAACTGAAGCTCCGTAAAGTAAAATACCTCTCAAGGTCACCTGGCTGGTAAGCAGTTGGGGCAAGATTTTAATTCTTACTCACATGGTTTCTGAAAGCCCAGGCTCTTTCCACAGCACTGTTGGTCCGAATCTTGGATGTGCAGCAGCAGAAGCTGTGAGTTACAGAAAAAATTCCTTGAGTTATAAATAGCCTTTTTCCTATTCCTATTTCCAAGCTTTGAGCCTGGCACTTAGGCACATTACAAATATTTTTTGATGCCCAGCAATTCTTGGCAGGTAGTAAGCAATCTGTAATGTTTGAGTCATGGGATGACCATATACTTATCAACAAATCCCAGTATGGTTGCTGAAAGGAACCATATCCCAGTATGGTTGCTGTTCCATGTAAGATCACAAGTCTTAGCTCTTCACTCCCAGCGCCTAAAAGGGCCACCATTTCTTTTTATGCCCATAACTGAAATGCTACAATCACTCAACAAATGCTCTGAAAACTCTAAAGTACAAGACAAATGATGTTATTCTTATGAACCATGATTTCCTAGATGCACTGAATCCTATTCAATGAAATCACAAGTCAGAGGGCAAGAGGTTATAAACAAGGAATATAGCTTAGTTAAGAGGTTCTGGGAGATCTACATCCTGAAATCTGAAAAGAGCCACTGACCTGAGATACGTTTTCATGTTAACAAAATGTGTTAATGAGGTCTCAAGGCAATATGGAAAACAGACTTCCGGTTGGAGTCACAGTGTCTGCTTCTGAAGGCCTCTCTTTCTTTTACATCTGAATGTTGACTTAGTTCAAATGTTTTCCATCACTCCCTTCTACCAACAGGTATGAATGTGGAGAGTGAGGAGAACTTGGGATGGGAGAATGGAATGTGGTCATTTTTTGTTTTGACTAAATGCCTCAGGGTATGTGGCGCCATGAAGGTAAGACAGTTCATTGTCACAGAGCTAAACGACTTTCCTGCTTCCAGCTCAGGTGGTCAGTGGTACAAACAGTGCACTGATAAAAATGGAGACTTCTTTCCTAATTAGTTAGAAAAGAAAATAATCTCAGTCAGAGAAACATCTATTTTGGTACTAGGCAGTCTTCTTCTGTGAGTGCCACAGTATGGTAAGTTTTGGCCCATTTTATTCAAATTAAATCTTAAATGACTGTGGAACTCAATTCAAATGGAGTACTCCAGTGGAATCTATGGTTTTGTGAGCTCTATCTATGAAAAGGGGCTTCTGTGAATTATTACTCACTTTGATGTTATTGGGATAATAGTTCACTTTGGCTGGAAATGGCTTTCAAATAGATAGGCATATAAACTTCACTTTGATTCTGTAAACAGTGTTGGGAGCAGAGGTTAAGAGCATGGAGGAGCTGAATGGGGACGAGAGAGAAAGTAGAGGAGCCAGGCTCCGGAGGCCGACTGCCTGGGTTGAGATCCCACTGCTGATGCCTCGTTAATAAAGGACCTCAGTCAACTACTGATCCTTTCTACCCTTCAGGTTTCCTGTATGTAAAATAAGGGTATTTACAAACTCTTAATATTTCTTCATCTGCCAAAGAGGGGCATGCATGATGAAAAATAAAGGTAACTGCTTAGTATGGCGTCCTCCCTACAGGCAGCACGTAAAGACAGCAGTGGTAAGACTCCTGCACGTGGTTTTTGTAGCCGTGGAGGCCATTATGCTTCTGTGGCATTTCCTGCCTTTTCCCGCTGGGACGCGGTTCCTGCGCTGTGGTCATGAGTAAACAAATGCCACCTGCCCAGGTGTCTGACAGGTCTTAGGGGAGGCCCTGGGCAGAATCCCCTGTGTGGGACCAAAGCCCTTTGACATGGTAACACCATGATTTTTCTTTCTAATGGGAAGCAGATGAAATTAACATTCTATGATTGTTGTCTAAGGTTTTCAACAAGGTCACCAAGTCCTTGTGCTCCTCTCAGAAGAGGGATGAGAACACGCGCTGTGGTGACAAGTCCCCAAGTCTCGGTTTGCTTAGAGCTCATGCTCATTTGCTTCTGTCTGTGGGAACAGGGACAAACTTGTCTCATGGTGTTCTAAGCAACCTAAGTAAGTAACGTTGATGTCACTGTGGTGTCTTCTTTGAGGACATGGTGACAGCATCAGAGCACTCTGAGGTCTTAACTGCAACACTCAATGGAATCCTTAACAGGCATTTATGTCTATTATAGAGCTTTAAATGTGTGGAAATGTTGGGGATGGCAGTAAATATAATTACTGTCTGGTCTCTCAGCCAAGAATAACCATTGCTAATATTTCTATATTGTATACTTGGAACTAATGTAATGCTGTATGTTAATTATACTGGAATTAAGAAAGAAAGAAAAAAAACCTTGTGAATATTTTTGCTATGTGCTTCCCAGGCTTTTTTTCTTTTCTTTCTTTCTTTCTTTCTTTCTTTCTTTCTTTCTTTCTTTCTTTCTTTCTTTCTTTTTTTTTTTTTTTTTTTTTTTTTTTTTTTTTTTTTTTTTTTTTTTTTTTTTTTTTTTTTTTTTTTTTTTTTTTTTTTTTTTTTTTTTTTTTTTTTTTTTTTTTTTTTTTTTTTTTTTTTTTTTTTTTTACTCCTCTATGCATAGGTCTTGGTTTTGGTTTGCAAAACGGTACCTATACTATCTATGTAATTTGATATCATGTTTTTCACTTACTCTTATAAGTATTTTCCATCTTATTTCAGATTTTTCAAAAACAACTTTTATGTTTTAATATTCATGAATGTGGTTTGCTAATATTCTTTCCATTATTTGATGTTAACGTCTTTTAGCAAGCTTATACTATTATAAATAATTCTTTGATGCCCATGGAAGACTATTTCCTTAAGGTATTTTTCCAGAAGTATTTACTAGCTATTTTAAGTCCCTTGACTTAAAATAATTTAGGATAATCCTTAAAGGCCTGTGATGAACTATGGCTTCCAATTAAAAAAAAAAGCTCATTGACTTATCTCTTGGCTTCCAAGTAAATTCCAGAATCTTCAGGAAAGTCCCCTGTAACCCATCCTCCATCTCCCTCCATGGCCATATTAGTGACTTCATCTAGTGGCCACCATTCCCCATATCTCAAGCTCCCTCTGCTCTCACGTACCTTTGACTTACCCGTCATGCTAACCCAGCTGTCAAAAGTGTCACTTTCCCTCATCATCCAGATTAGGAATCACTTCACATGCCGCGTCTGCTATGAGTCTTTCTTTAATCCCCATTCAGAAGTCATCCCTTCCCCCTTCTTGCCTATGGCTCAGAATCCGTCCCGCCTACATGACATTATTGCATAACAGATTGTATTGTCTGGCTTGCTCGTTCCCTTTTTCCTCTTATAGACTGTAAAGCCTCAGAGTGGTTTAAGTGTGCCATGGTGTGACTCACAAATTTTTGTTGACTAAATTCAGAGGCACATAGCAGTCACTGTTTCAATTGTCAATTGCAATGTTCAAGTGTGTTAAATACTCGTGTGATCCTCATCCTAGTGAAGTTTGGGTTGATTGTCCATTTTAGAGAGCTAATATTTTGCTCACGTGCCTGATGTAATTGGAAGTGCTGGGATCTAACACTGATCTTTTTGTAGGATTTCCAGAACGTCAGAGTTCATTGAACACAGAGGAGAATTACAGTAACAATAGAAAAAAAATTTTTAAATCAAATAAATAAGAGCAAGTATGGAAAAGCTGTATCTTTAGCAGCTGTACTCTTCAGCCTTATTTTCCAAGTAAATGAATAATTAAAGACTCCTTGCGGCTTTGCGGTATTATTGTTTTAATAGTTGCCGTTATCAGTTCACATATCATAGTTGTGATTTTGTGGCAGATACTTGGCTTTATGGCTAATGACATGGCCACAAATGCGGCTCTAATTCCACCATTAGCAACTGTGTGGTTCCCTAACCACTCCAGCAAAGCTGCATTCATTGCATACAGCATCATTCTTTTTCCAGCATGGAGCTGGAATTAACACAGATAGACACATCTGAGGGATACCCTCCCATGGGCCAAACTAGCACTCTCTCTCCTTTGGGCATCCTATTAAGGCTTATCCATCCATGCACCCATTCAGAAACTACGATTTTGTCCACTCTGCTTTGTTCCCCTAGCTGGCTTTTTAAGAACCTATTTCCCTCCTGCCTTGTACTTGTATTGGCTCTGTTCTCTCTATTCAGGGCATAAAAAACACCGAAACAATTCCTGCATCTTTTGGGATTATTGAATAGGAAGTAGAGAGGTAGAAGAAGAGGCTGCATCCCCGCACAGAATCCTCTGTTTTCCATTATTTTGTCTGTTTTTGTTGTTGTTGTTGTTAACTGCTGCTCTTTTATTTGTTGTCTCCAGCTTTCCAACTTCTGGTACAGAAATAGCAGTTTTTACTTTATTTAAATTGGTGCTTGCTTTTTAATTTCGTGTCTGTTACTCTTCCTTATTTATGTGGACTGATTTTTGTTGTTTGTTTTGTGAATCTGTAAATTGAAATTTCTTTTTTTTTAATTATGTTCAGTTAGCCAACATATAGTAATCATTAGTTTTGTGTGTGTGTGTGTGTGTTTTTAAGATTTTATTTATCTGACAGAGAGAAACACAGCCAGAGAGGGAACACAAGCAAGGGGAGCGAGAGAGGGAGAAGCAGCTTTCCGCCGAGCAGGGAGCCTGATGTGGGGCTTGATCCGGGGTCTCCGGGATCATGACCTGAGCCGAAGGCAGTTGCTTAACCAACTGAGCCACCCAGGCACCCCAACATCATTAGTTTTTAATGTTGTGTTCAATTATTCATTAGTTGCATATAACACCCAGTGCTCATCACAACATGTATAAATAGAAGTTTATACTTTGCTCCAGCTCTCCAAAGGTTACACTGAAAATCATAATCATGCCTACAAAAAGCCACTACAGATTTCTCCATTCTTTTAGTATATTTTTATTAATTTTTAAAATCTTAAAAATTTTTAAAAATTATTTTTTAAGAAGATTTATTTGTTTATTTTAGACGGGGAAAGAGGGGCAGAGGAGAGGGAGAGTGAGAATCTCTGGCAGACTCCCTGTGGACCACAGAGCTGGACTAGAGGCTCTAGTATTCTAGACCTCCCCGTGGCTAGTGTTCAGGTCTTAATGCCATTGTTCGATGATTTCTGCACACCGCTTATGATGTGGGTGTCAGCCACAACCACTTGATGAGATGCCACCAAGCCTTTCCACAGCAAAGAACAGACCAGGACTCCACAAACTTGCAGGCAGATCTGTTTTTGTGAGAAACAGCAAAGCAGGGTCTTTAACTGATATTGTGCCAATCATGCATGGAGATGGGGCAAAAGCATAGTAACAGATGAAGGAAGGTATAGGAGCCACATAAGCTGAACAAGGAACTCAACCTTCCCTTAACGTGCTTGCCTCCAACTTCCACGTTCATGATGAAGGACATAGGATCTGAAATGGTCCACAAAGTCACATGTGTTGAGTCCAAGTAGTATGTATTTGTGACAGTGTACTTTTTGAAAACTTGTGACATGACAACTATCTAGACTGTTTTAAAACTAAGCAGCACCATTCATCGCATGTTCTCAGAACTGAGAGTGTTGTACTCGGCAGATGCTGTCTTCAGGCAGTGAGGGCCCAGGGCTTGGCACCCATGCTGGCAGTTTAACTAGGTCCTGTGCGGACATAAAGTTCATTACAGTTAAGAATGTATTGCATGGGGGTGCCTGGGTGGCTCAGTCAGTTAAGTGTCTGCCTACGACTCAGGTCATGATCTCAGAGTCCCAGGCTTGAGCCCCACATCCAGTCTTCCTGCTGAGCGGGGAGCCTGCTTCTCACTCTCCTTCTGTGCTCTCTCTGTCGTCTCTGTCAAATAAATAAATAAATAAAATAAAATTTTAAAAAAGAATGTATTACATGATCTAACAAGACATAATTAGGGCTACATTTAGCAGTTAAGATTCTCTCCATAGAAGCAGGGTTTATCTAGCCCAATAAGTCTGCTTAGAGGTTGCATCTTAGTTGGGAGAGAAGAATGTGCAACAGTGGAGAGTGAGAGAGGAGGGCGTGGTGACAGTGTGAAGGATGGGATTGGGACAAGGAACAAACTTCTAGGATAATAGGAAGAATTAGCTCATTGGTTATCCATTACCTAGTCTCAAAGCTCCCATTAAAACTGTCAGAAGGTGATCTTTTACTTGGATATTTTTATAATTCTCACCAAACTGGATAAGATGTTTTCAAATTGCCTTTTTCCGCTATTCTTCCCTGGGGTAAATAGAAAATGTAATTGTGTTTCTTTTAATGTTACCTAATGTCTTGCCCACAAAGTAACCTGCATGCACTTACTTTTGCAAAACCTCTCAGGTAATTCTTTAAACCATATATGTTACATTAATGTGGGAATTTGCTAACTACTGTCAAATGTCTTTAAAGCATAAAAGCCCCTTCCAAGCCCAATATGATGAATTCATAAAACACTGCCATGAGGTACATAGGTGTTAAGCCTTAATATTTTTGTTGTCATTATCTTTCTTATTTCACAGTTGAAATGCAAGAAGGTTAAGTGCTTTACCAAGGTCACTTAGGGTAGACAATCCTTTGTCTACCAAAAAATGGAGACGTTGCTCTTTTTCTACTAAAAATCAAGCCCAAAAGGCACTAAAACCTTTTTGAGAATTGAAGAATCTCTATTCCATCTCTGTCTGTTTCTTGAATAATGTCGCAGGGGTGCATCATCTTGCCCCAGTGCATAGATGGTCCATTGGTCATTGTTAACACTTTTTGCAAGAAAGCTTTCCAGAATGACCCTTTTTGTCTGTGTGATAGTTTCCAAAAGCTTCCCAAATTATGTGTTTCATTTCTGAGAAACAGATCTCATTTCACTGATGAGTGAGTTAAGGTAAATATGCATTCACTGAGTTGGGTGCTGACCCTTGTGTCGAGGGTGGCTGTCTTTGAAGATAGCAGCCGTTGTACTAAGGTCTCTGTCATGTGCCGAGTAAGAATATCTGAATAAACTAATAAGAATATTCAAATAGCTTTTCCTATTTTTTGTAAGCAAAGAGACAATTCCAGTTTTTTTCTTTGGGACTACCCACTTGTTCTAAATTATTGAGGCAGAGTAATCTCACGAGGAGCTACACTGTTTTCTCTTTTGAAATATAACACCCTCATATGTGATTATTTCTTTGTATCCTGTGCAAGGGGCTCAGAGTGACCCCTGCACTTCAGGCTGGCGAGATTGCCCTTCCACATGTAGTGACAGATTGCCTCGCCTGTCCCCCTGCAAATCCATCCTTACAGCAGAGCAAGACGCTCTTACCATAGTCGTCACGTTGGCAGCCGTCCTCGGGGACCACTTGGGATAATGCCGCTTACACTCCTGTGTGTGTTCCCGAGGGTCCCTTGGGGTGGATTTGTATGTATATTATCCATTGATAAGTGATAGCACAGGGTTGTGATACATTAAGAAAATAATCTCTTCTGTTGGTCGCAAAAGCACTCACCCATCAGCTGCACTGTAGCAGCTGGCCTTTCTATAGAAACATAAATGATGCTAAAACAAACAAAATGCCCAATGAAAATGGAGACACAATCAATACTACTTATTGAGCATTGCACAGGAAACAGTGAGGGATGCAAAGATACAGAACTTCTAGGCCCTTTTCCCCCTCGGGACTCCTCTTTCATCTTCCACTGGATGCTTCCAGTCTCATTAGGAAAGAGAAGCAGACCCGTTGTGTAATATTACATTTCAGGCTGACTTCATGGGTGCTCACAGTGTTCTTGCAGGTATTCAGCTCACTTCAGGGGACCCTTTGAAACGGGGACATCTACTTTTCTGCCATCTTGGTCCTGCCCAGGAGACCTGTTGTGAATAGTTATGCCTACCATGAAGAAGGCTCTGTGGAGAAGGTATGGGGGTCAACTAGTCTGGGGTCCAGCCCTTAGGTTACCACTGATCCAACAGACTTTGTGGTCTCAAGCATACTACTTACCCCTGAGCCTTCATTTTCTTGTCAGTAAAATGGGAATCATAATACTGGAATTGTTGCTATACAGATTAGAAACATGGTAAGGTGCCTTACGTAGCCCAGAACTCAGCAGAAGATCAGTATAAGTCAACTGTTATTATTCCTGGGAGTAATAATGGCATAAACCAATACATGCTAAGTGCCAAGTTGGTGATACGAATATGCGGGCTGGAGGAGGTCAAAGCATATTGAGTTTCTTTCACTACAATTTCTCAATTGTTAAAATCAGCTCATTAGCCATTTCCTTTCATTCCATCCCAATTTTTTGTTCACTGAAAATATACTGTTTTTCATAGCTGCCTTGATATTAGCTAGCTCTTGATTATTCACCATGGTGGAGGCCAAGAAACACATGCATACAGGAAGTTCCAAAGTAGAACACGGGGAAATCTTACTTTAGTCTATTTTCCAGTCCAGTCTTGCATTTATCAGAATTCTATCCGAAACCTGGGAAGCAACAAAGTGACCTGTTTTGATCCTTCTTTCCTTGTGTCTTTCCTCTTGCCCACAGCATAGCTAATGTCTGCTGAAATGAATAAACAAGGGTTATTGCATGGAAGAACAACAGATTTCCCTTGAATCCTTTATAAATTAGATAATTAGTTGTAAAATACTTGAAATGACCTGCCCATTTCTCTGAATTGAACATGCACATAAGATTTTTAGAGAGTATTAAAATGCTTCCATGACATTGTTCAGTTATAAAATAGTAGTGCTGATAATACAAACTATGAGATACACTCTAGATATTCCTTTTTGTGTTTTGTATGCAACACAGTTTTTCCTGCTGATTCATCTTCTTATTTATTTGGCTTAATCGGATATTAAATATAGTTGGTATTCCCTGAGCAGTAACTGACTAATGAGGGGAAAGTGACCTGTGGGATAGGAGGTATCTGGAATTGAAAATTCCTTTCTGGAATTAAAAATCGGCCATGGAAAATTCACAGGCTTAAACAAGGTAATTGTGAATTGACTGTAGACAAAAACTGCCTTGTTTGGTCATTTGTTTTCATCACTCTAAGGATCAGCAAGTCTTCTTTTGCTAGGCAAGGAAGCGGGGAAGAAGCCCATCAGTCATTCTGAAGGGTAGGGCCACGGTAGGCCGGCACATGTACAGATCTCAAGAGAACTCGCCTCCCACACACACACACACACACACACACACACACACACAGGCCTTCATCCCCACCACAGTGGGAACTTCAGCATTTAATAAAAATCATAATCTTGAGAGTAGTCTGTTGTAAACACAGGTGAGGTGAAGGCTAGTATTTAGAACCCTCGTAACTGACTACAGCCTCCTAGGATGCTTTGTTGTTGTTGTTTTGGTTTTTTGTTTTTTTTTTTTTTTTTAGAGGAAATTCACATTAAGGGGGGAAAAAACCCAAAAGGAAAATAAGTCATCTTGGTACAT